>JANZLQ010000044.1:13579959-13600260 GCA_026212715.1 Elanus axillaris | reverse complement strand
CCTTTTTTTTTTAAACATGGAATCAATAGTTTTTTCCTCAAGTTCTATTGATTATCTCAGGGTACATAGCAGAGCTAGGCTGAGCATCCTCCTCTCAAAACACGTCCCCTGCAGATGTGATACTAGGCATAACAAAGCACATCGGGTCACTGCGTTTCAGTGTTTGTGCTCTTGACTAGAGATCAAGTAATCTCAGGGCATAGTACAACTCCTCTGCAAGACAACATCTCTGCTGTGGCACCAGAACACAGTGCAGATCAGAAAAAAAAGATTAAAGGCTGGAGATCCCCAGCAAGCTTTGCTGTAGGCAAGGCACATGATTACAACATTCGGAAATAGTGCTGCTGGACTAGAGGAGAGACTCAGGTGGGTACTTTCTGGATGAAGTCAAACCTCTGAAGCTAACAACACTTCTCAAGCAACAGGCTGCTCTGACATTGCTCACATCTCCGGGAATTAAAAAACCTATGAAATTATAGCCGACAGAGGCAGGAGAGTGTGATGCTCCATGTTGTGACTTTCAAAAGCCTTCACTCATGATGTTGTGTTTCATAACTCCCTCCTGGGACCCAGCAAGAGGGTGCAGCAACTGCTTGGAGGATGTAAAATCTGGTCAAAGCCATGAGGAGGCAGGGATCTCCCCAAAGCCTGGGTCTTAGGTTGTGCAAAAGGTCCTGGTGAACTCCAGGGCCAGCTGGAGTCACAGGACCCAGGGAGTCCAGCTACATGATCACAGCCTGAAAACCGAGATTTTGGGAGTCTGTGGCAGCTGAAGTGTCCTTCTGGGCGTGATGCCGCAGGAGGGGAGCAGCACTGCTTGCTGCTCTGATGCGGTCCTTTCCATCAAGTCTTTGGGAATGCTTTCAACACCTTATTCCAGGAAATATGCAAAGAAAGGGCAAATATACTGATTATTTATAGGGCTTCTTATGGCCTTGCTTATAACTGCCTGGAGTCCATCAGGGTAGGCATTTATGTATTTATGTACTGCTCTGACCTTTTCTGCCAGCTGAAAGAACACAGAACCTCTGGTTTGCCACTGACCTTCCAGTGTACTCTTTCTTGGGAAGAGAGAAATAAGAAAAGAATCCCCAAGGATTCTCAGTGGAAGAAATATTTTTCTCTCATTAAAAGATCCACTGTAAGTATTCATAATTAGCAAAGAAAGAGGTTTTGTAGATTTCTTGCTTCCTTTGTCATGGGTGTGAGTCAAACAAGGATTTTTTTTTTTTTGTCAGCTCAGGATGATAGGAATAATTTTTATTTGTACAAAGTAGCTGTTGAGAACGTTTTTGGTGTCCTAGGAACAGAAGCAAAACTCCCACAGCAAAGACTCCATTAATCTTTGCTGCCCTGATCTAGATTGACTTATTCAGTGCATGAACTAGATCATTAGCAACACTAGGGATTTACCCTCTTCCTGTGGTGGAGAGATCAGTGGAAATAATAAACAAGTGTGAGCAAATGTGCAGGCTGACTAGTGTATACATGTATATTTTCATGCTTGGAGGCCTTTGTAATACCTCCTCTGTCATTAGGTGCCACTTACTGACTCTTGTGTTGCCAGAGGTCAGCAGTATGCCCACTCCCCAGGACCACTGCTTATCATAGATGGTATTTATGTTTGACTAAACTTCAGACAACTTTGACCTTTTTATTATTTTTTTTTATCTGTGCAATTTAATGTTTTTTTGGTGGGTGGGTGGAAGAATAACTCTTCTGCCAACCTTTCCAAGAGTCACCCAGGGGAGCTGGGTGTTTTGCAGAGGCCAAGTTATCTCCTTCAAGGCGCATTTTCTCTGAAAATAGCATAATTTAAAACCTAATTTTCCTACTTAAAAACTTGGAATCTCTTGTGTGTGGGTGAGGGAGATGCAGATGTTTTCAGACGCTTGGGAACTGCTCACTGGTTAGTTTAAAATATTTAGCTATTTGCATGCTTCATTTTGAGGTATGTAAAATAAATGGAATCATAAATCACTCCTTAAATATTCTATTTGGTGCTGGGTGACTGGAAATAACAGATGGATGCTTACAGGTGGGATTTAATTTTGCTCTAAGTTAGCGATGGGTTAGAAACCAGTATACCAGACCTTAGCCCCCTAAAGCTTTGGATCTATTTGCATCTGTCTTGGGAACTTTGTGAGGCATAAGACTTGCATTAAGTGGGTAACAGCTGTAACCCCAGATCAGTCATCTTCAGCGTCAGGACAGTTTAGGTCCAGGCCTGGGGGACTGCTCCCAACTTTCTGCTTAAAACTGCCATGAAAGTATGGAGGTATTTAAATAGTATGGGTGGGGTATTATTTCTGCCTTTTCCTAAAGTTGATTGAAAAGAATATGTTTGGAGAATAGGGGGAGGGGGCAAAAAACCCCACTAGTACAGATCAGATAGGTCAGAGATTTAAAGCTCAATTGCACACTATCAGGCTCCTCCTGGCAGTGTGTGCAAGGCAGTCTTACTACGCAGGGGGAGATAAGGCTGAACCTTGGCTGCAAATGCCTGTAAGAGCCAGACGTTCACATGATATCCCTGTTGTCTGTTAGCTGTGCCGATGCTTTTTCTTTTCATGCAAGAAAAGGAGAGTGTGGGAGAAAAGAGATTGTGATCCTCTGCCGGGAGGCTTGTGCTCTCTGTACAGCTCCCTTTGGCATGGACAGCTGCTGCAGGGTGACATTAAGTCATGAGGAGGGATTGCATGGGACAAGAAGAGAAGCGGTGTTATCCCATGTTTCTTGCATTAATAAAACTTAATAGAGATATAGAATTGTACCTAGCAGTCAGCCCACTAGTTTTAAATAAAGTTTAAATTGTAGATCCCAGCTAATGGGACCAGGTCTCCCTCGAGCTTATCTCTAAGCAGGAAGAACACAGCTTGTAGCAGTGTCCAGAATTCGGACTGCTGTGCAGGCAACAGTTCTTCAGGTGGTCCGGGCTGCAGGCGTGCTTGTGAGTGTGTTGGCCATGGTGCTCACCAGTTCTTGTTGCAATGCTAAAACTGCTGAGCTTGAGAACTTCCCGTTGCTGTGCCAAGTAATGTTTTGTTGTGCTGTGTGTTGTGTCAGAGTGTGTCTTCTTTTCCCAGAGGTTTGCTGCAAGGCAGGTGGCTTCATAAATATACTAGGATGCATCTCTGGAGACAGAGATTTGCCATTACTGGGGATCTCAGACTGGGCAATTGTGGTGGTGTTTGGGACTGCACAGGGATACAAAGCTCTAATGACTGATGAAAAAGATCATTCGGCTTGTGCATGGTCCTAATTTTTCTTACATCTGCTGTGCACGGAATTTGGGACCAGTTTGTCAAGCTCCTTTTAAGTAGGCTTCTTCTAACATATCTAGAAATCTTACTTGCCTTGAACATCTTCCCATTTGCTTATCTGCTTTTTCTAGTAATGGGATCCCTGGTAACACAAAAGTTGAGAAAACTAATAATTTAATAGCAGATGTGGCTCCTGTTTCCATTTGCCAAGTCACTGACTAGTTCAGTGCAAACATTTAGTTTTTTCTTTTAGCTGAAGGTGAAAGAGTGTCTCTGGCAGTAATCCTGCAGAGCCCAGTGTACACACTTCATCTTCCGTGCTGGGCCCACAAGGCCAGCCCAGTGACATTTGGCTCAGAGAACTCTTTCCAAGTGCATTTAAAGTTCAACCTTGACTGCAAGGATTCTCCATCGCAACAGCATCTTCATTACTACCAACTTGCAGAAGGGGTAGAGAAGGAATGACGCTGCTGATGTCAATTTGCAGGCACAGTGCCCTTGGCTTGCTGAATAAACTGGGTTTCGAGATGGTGGTGATGATTTTGCTTGCATCCACCAGAGAAAGGTTATTGAGCATTCAGTAAATCTCCTGGGGATCAGTTATAAAGAATGGTATTTACAGGAGGGTAAACCATAAATCTTTATGACCTTCTTGCAGTTAGCAGCATTTAAAGTTGCATTATTCTTTTCTTTTCCTGTAGACAAGGCTTTGATAAAACTATCTGTCAGTTAACTTAAATAATCCATGGACAACGGGGTCTTTGCTGGCGAAGAGGAGAAATGACTTAGTTAAATTTTAACTTGTTTGTTTGTTTTATTTTACTACTTGCCAATTCCACCTGCCCCCCGCCCCCGGAGATTAAAGATGAATTTAGTGTCTTGATGGATTCTCTGAGGAACATTTACCTTGACAGGAGCAAAAAAAGGCCCCCTTAGGTCACCATTGTCTTCCTTTCTGATCTTCTTGTCAGATAGGTGATGACAACAGGACTGTGGAGAGTTGAACAAGGGAATCTCTGTCATTGAAATTGCTGCATGTTTGATCCCTGCTGTCACATTTTCATGAATTTCACATGCACAATGTGTGTCTCTACTTGTTAGAAATTAGCACCCGGTATTTTTCAGGCTACTTGGGATAACCTCCCTCTTAAATGACTGGAATTTATGTTATTTTGATTTTACTTTTTTAGTTGTGAGTTTTTTATTCTCAGTATTTTATTTACTTAATAAGAAATTTAAAATTTGCTCCTTTTCCTTGTTCTTTTATTAGTCTCAGTCAATGCCATAATTTCTTGTCAACTGAGTTTTACTGGCTTTTTAACACTTACTATGAACAGCTTACATATCTTATTTAAATATTTACAGACCTTTTTCTTCTTTTGAAGCCATACAAAATTGTCCGGCATGGATACTCATTTTATATCTATATTTAGGCCTAATATTTATAAACAAGCTTTCTAAAACCAAACAAGCTACACTGATACTGTCTGTAGTGTGGAGGGAAATAGATGGGTAAGACAGAACTTTCATTAGTCTTACTAATTTCTTTTCCTCTGCAGGAATATTCATGCCACTATGAAACACCTTTAAGCTAGTGAAATTGCATTCACATTTATGTTGTTAAGCCAGTGTAGTTATACTGGAAAGCAGGTATAATTCTACTGGAAGAGTTAAAGTGGGGCACCCTCTTCTTGTAGGCAGACCTTCGGGGGGGTATGGAGGCCAGTTTGCCCTGTGCAGCTCCAGCTGCAGGAGTTGTGGAGGTCTTCTGAGGATGTGGACATCTCATTTCAAGCTGGTGCTTTTGCAAGAGGTGCAATTGTTTAAGTAAAGCTGTATAAGCATAACATACAGGTCTCTGGGCAAGTTATAGGCTATTTAAACCTCCATAAAAGGCAACATTACAATGCTAGGAAAGAGAGTCAAATTTTGAATCTAGGCTCTTCACAGTCTTACCCCTTTGGTGTGGTAATTGGGGTTTGCGTGGTCAAAAAACTGAGTGCCAAAGGATTTTCAGCAAATTGGTCAGCTTGAGCGCAAAGGAAACATGAACATCAGGTGGGAGACTGGCATTGCTCTGTTTCATATATTTCTTTTTAAGAAACAAACGCTAATGCAAGAAACTTTCCAAATCATTCTTTGTCTTTCTAAAGCAGTAGTTTAGGCTGTAGTAGGCTATGGGTGCTTGAGGACAGAGCACCCATATATGAAGTCACGTGTGATTCCCTACCAAAGGAGACATCAAAATCTTAAAAGGAAGAGCAAGTGTCTGTAGCTTGGAAGTAGACAGTTTTGTCCTTTGTAAATTATGCAGAGCAAAAACTTTCATAAATAACTGGTAATGTACAAACATTTACCGTCTGGAGCAAGGTTAATACATATATTCGTTTAAAAGAAGCGTATGTATTGCTCCAAGGGTCTGGTTTGTGAAGCTTTTAAGTACTTGCTTATGTCCTGCTGAAGCCAAAGGATACTGTAAGTACAGGTGGAGCCAGCTTTTCCTATCCACTTCTGCTCAGGTGTGGTTTGCAAATGAAGTATTTTGGCTTGGGGGAACACTTTCTCTGGAGAAGCTAGCAGTGACACATGGCACAATCATTTATGGTGCTCAGGCATTGAGTGGGAAAGCATCACATCACAACAATAGGGGAATTAACTGATGCTGACAATTGAGTAATTGGGAGGGTATGGCACAGCATGGATATAGCTGGTAGTGCCTCAAAGTTCTTTGTGCCCTTTGCTTTAAAATTAAGAAACAGATGGCTGGTTGGAGTTACTTGCTTCCCCTTCCCTCCTCAGGTGCTCATTTTATGCTAAAGGCAGCCATCTGCTTAGGACTGTTGACTTGAACCTGTGGAAAATAAATACTGAATAGGTTTCATTCTACTGTAAGTGACTTCTAAGCTTGGAACATCATACTGAAGTATTGCCATACTCCTCTTTGTGTCTGTTTCTGCTGTGATGCAGAAATATATATTTAATACCCTAGCTGCGTGGTTAGTAGGAAGTAAAGAGCTAAAATATTAGCACATGACATATGTTTTGCTTCTGTCTAGGGGGAGAGCCGTACCCTCTAATGGCTGTCTCACTGTGCTCCTTTGTACAGTGCAGCTGGACTCCTCTTTATTTACCCTTTTTATTCTAAAATTATCTGCCAGTGCTCCTTTTACTTGTGACTATCTGAAGGCAGGCAGGAGTTTCCTGAAAAACCCTGCTATATGTAAATGAAGGTACCATGTCACAGTTTTACTTGGAATCTGCTCATTTAAGCAAATACTGTATCATAAAATTTTCAGGCTCCAAAGCAAATGCCTCATTATTTCCTTTAGTCTTCCAGGTCCCTGAGGATCTTTCTCTATTTCCCTCTTTACCTTTGTTGCTGTCCTCTGTGGTGGATGCCAGGCTTCTGCTAAAACAAGTCTGACTGGTCTTTTCATTGGTGATTGGCTTCCAGCTCTAAAATATACCAAATTTGGTTTTGAAATCCTACAGCATTGTGGGGACAATGTTATCCCAGTGCTGCACGCCTCTGTGGTCCTTTCTGTTGTGATTCGTGCCCAGGTTCCTGCCCTGCCAGGCTCTGTGCTGGTGGCCGTGCTCCCCATTTTGTGCATAAGGGTGCAGCTTCTTGTGCTCTGAAGTGCAGGTTTTTGCAGGAATGGAAGCATGAAATATGGCGGCATGAGCAAATACATACAGATGTAAAGAATGAAGCTCAAAGCTTTAGAAACTGGCTCAAAACCTCTTTGGAAATGCAGGCAGTTGGGCTAGATGCATCCCAGGTGTAAAACAGTGGGCTTAAATTCACCACTGCTGTAACCCAATTGCAATGGCTGTCTGATATGCTCAGAGATGATTCTGGAGCAGAAATCATGGGCGTGAGGGACCTACATGTGCTTACGCTAACAGACACCATGATCTAATATTTTTGCATGGATGTAGGCATGTATATACAGAGAACACTCCTTCTTAGACAGAGCGCAGGGATTAAATATTGAAAATTTTAGTAACGGGTTCTGGCTCAGACAGAAAAATTCCTTTGCCACCACCATGTTCTTCTTTGTATTGTAAATGGTGCGGCTTCTCTAAATGGAAGGCACCTGTAAAATAATGAGCACTGCTGTCCGTCAATTCCTAGCAGCAGGTCAGGAGAGATGTGAGATTGCTGCAATTGGCTAAAAACTTTGCTGAGAAAAATCATAATGGGGGTGAAGTACAATAAATAAAAAATGAAGGCAGCCAACACAGTATAAAAGGAACATGACTGAAGAGAGGAGAAAAGCAGAATTTGAATGGAAAACAGTTTAGTGAAATCACGTTGGAATGGGCTGAGTTTGCAGGTAAGAGATGCTCTTTACTAATCCATTAGAATTGCATTTTGATTCTTTTGTCTGCTGCTTTGTGCAGCTCTGCTACCTCTTCTCAGGATTAAGAAAGTCTCCCCAAATGAGCATAACTAATCCTTTCTTGCCTGCTTAATGTCTTCTCCTGTTTTTCTGTAGAGAATCTTTTGAGAGACCTGTTGCTGCTCTTAATTCAGTCGTTCCAGGCTTGAGGAGTTAAAAAAAAGAGTCTGAACAGCATTCAGTGGTGCAGGAATTTCCTCATCTTTCCTCCAGAGTCTGCATAGTGCTAGATAATGCAAGTTTTCAACTTGGTGCTGGAGGTCCTGTGGTTGCCTGTCTCTGAGAAGCTGAAGCAATGTTTGCATGAGGCTTCTAAGGTGCTAAGTGATGCTAACAGTGTTAATTTGGGATTAGCCAGTGCAGCACGACCACTGTAGTGGCAGAGCTGCAGCTCTGGATGATCTCCTCCAAACCTGGAGTACTGTAAGTGAAAGCAGCAGAGCCTACTGGAGAATTGTACCGAATGGATTTAACAGTCCAGGGGCTGGACTCTGTTCCTCTCCCTGTTTGTGTCTAGTTTGGGCTTTGCTAAATGGAGTGAAATCCATTTTCCTTTTTCTATCCTACACTACTAGTGCCCTGTTGACAATTTGATTCTCCCGATGTGATTGCCAGCTTTCCTTGTGGAGGTTACTCCTGCGTCTGGTCACTCCAGCAGATGATCTCTTGTTGCTTCACTGTTTGTGTGAGGTGGTGTTATGTAGTAAGATGAGCAACCAGACTGAATTAATGCATTTGTATATGTACATGCTTTTTTTTTTTTTATTCCAGCTTTTTGAGAGCCCAGGGACCCAACCCAAGTGTTTCAGCTGGACATGTCCTCGTCTGTTTTACCCCGTCATGTTATGTCTGTCAGATTTGCATCATGGCGCCCCATTCTGAAGGGCCATTTGGTTTTAGGTCATCTTGCTTGCCAAATGGCTTCCAGTGCCATTTTGAGAAGGGTATTTATTGCAGTTCATCCATATCCAGTTTAATGTACTCTGTACCAATACACTAGCTGAGAGCACTCGTGTATATTATTTATAAGGTCAGTATTTTAAATGCAAAACCAAATATTCTGTGTAAACTCATTTGCTTTGTGTATCAGATTTCTGCAGATCTCTGGAATCCAGCAGGCTTAAAAACCTCTTTTTGAGGGACTTCTTGGGCTGACAATTGTTTTGGTGGTGAGGAGGTGAATTGTGAATTCTGTCTGATGTGTCACTGCAGCCTGACACTGCCTCCAGCATGGGTTGGTCCAGGGGGAGGGACGACTCTCAGGGCAAGGTCTGAGCAGCATCCTTAGTTGTGAACCAGCTGCCCTGCGGTCAGGAGGAAGGGCTGTGCAGTCCAGCAACCTCTCTGACTGTCTCAACCCAGGGTCTGTGTACCTAGCAGGTCACGTTGCAATGTTAGGGTAGTGTACTCCCATGAAGAGCTGACTATAGTGCTTCACTTGGCTCCGGGGAGAAAGGTTTTTCTGCACTGCAGAACCAATTATTTCGAGAGATGTTCTTGGGTGCCAAGGCATCCACATCCAAACTGCCTTGTGACTGAATGCGAGATTTTTGGGTTGGCTGGTTGCTCCACCATCTGGGGAAGCTGGAAAATGAGTGGTTGTGTAGCAAGGCTTGAGTGAGCCAGAGGGAAGTCTCTTGATCCCCTTCCCCTGTTGGGTACTTGGTTTGGCACTTTTCCAGAGGTAAGCTCTGAATATGAGCTGCTCTTTGCTTTAAGTGGCTTAGGTATTCTGTGCAGTGGTGAGAGAGGTAGCATATTAGCTTCAATTTTGTGATATCAGTAAATGCTCATGCAGTATGTGCGGTACATTAATCTTGACCCATGAAGACTTATACAAACAGAAAGAAAGTTGAATTGAATAAAAAATAAGTTAGCAGATTAGTTTCTCCTCACTGTTTTCTGAAGGAAGACATTCTCTTTAGTTTGATTACATCTAGAAAGGAAAAGTCTTGTGATGGGGCAGCGAAGTGTATTGCACTCCAACTCCCATCCCGTGAATGTGGCAACACAAAACATTATCCAAGGACAGATGCTACCGCATTACATTTGACACCTAGAATGGAATTTGTGTGTGTTTTGCTGTAGTTTATCTCACTGGATGGGTTTCTCTGGAAATTTAATTCTTTGGGGACTGTCTTGGTAACACGTCCCCAGAGAGGTGTCAGTATTGCCTTAGGAAGTTGCAGCGGCCATGTCTGGAAGTGCTTGGCAGTGGGTGGGACTAGAGAATGGGGTTTGGAGGTCTTTGAACCTGGACCGTTTGCTTGATTTCTGCTTCAAAGGAAGGTTTATTCTGTATGGTGTCTGCTTCGTGGTGTTTGGACTGTGTGATCTGTCAGTTGATCTTCATGTTTAGAAAAAAAATCCACAAAACAAAATCCCAACAAACAACTGCAGAACAATGCAGGCTTTTACTGTATCTCTTATTAGCAATGAAAAGTGAACTAACTGCTGGTTCCTGTGGGACTGCTTCTGCCTTGATGATTTCTTAATATCTTTTGTTTTCTTCAAAGATTAATCTCCTTTAGCTACCCTGTGATATCTGGCCCCTTTCCACATGCACCTGCTTTTCTCAGCTGGGTCTTCAGTAGTGACCTTATAACTCTGTAGACAAACATGATCGTTGTTGCTCTGTCAAATCCAATATCCCTTTGCTTAAATGTTAGGTGGATTTATTTTATTGCTTTGGGAGGCAATAATCCAGAAGGGAATTCATTTTACAGAGAGGTCTTCTGCCTTGCTGAAGAGTTGTTGGTTGGATGAGTCACCTGCCTAACATCATCCCAGCTGGTTTGCTGCTTCATTAGTTCATACATCTATTTGTCTCTCACATGTAGACTGAGAAGTCTGATCCTTCCATCTGAGATTTGGTAATCCTTGCTTACAGCCGATGAAGGAGTGTCTCTGATTTAGCAGTGCTATTATTTACATGCCTGAGGCTTTATTGTGTAATGCTGTTGCAGAGAAAAGATAGCAGGTGAAGGCTAGTTATCGTTTGGACCCTGCTGCTTCTTTGGTTGCTTACAACAGCAGTTTTAGAAGCCAGGAAAATGACCAGTAGGGACAGCAAATAAGAGTCAACCCAGCCAAAACCCACAAAACCAACTGCAACTGGCTAGAGGCTTTAGGAAACCACTGTATATGTACAAATGTGTTCTCTGCTGTTCAGACCTCCAGAGCAGCACCAGAAACGTAGATTAATGGCTGCTCTACTAAACATTATCACATGTGCTTCTTTCTAGGGGTGGATAGAGTGCACTGAGCTTAATGGAATAAAAAAACATTGCAACGGAGAGTGACTGAAATGAAGTTTGTTAATGGAGTGACATTTAATGATATCTTCTATAGCTGTTTAGTCTGTAAAAAAATCATTTTCCAGTTGGCTGTCGGTCTGGCTTGACTAGAAGAGGGATACACATGCAGCCAGTGTCCAGGGTCTGTGAGCTCTTATCTGAGTAACTGGTCTGTACAGGAACATCTCTCTGGAAGCAGGATGTGTTTGCTGGAGTTGCTGAGCTGATGGACCCCTCATTCCTGAGAGCTGATGTCACCTTTGGCACCTTATTTAGCACCTCCTGCTCTATGGTTTTAGCAGCAACTTTCGCAGTCTCCTTTTAAATATGCCCTTTCAATGTTTAGCTGAGGAGTAGAAACATCTTGATGTGACTAAGAGTTGCTGCTTGCTGACCATGCATTCAGCTCAGACAATGGTTTCCCCGTCTGGCCATAGAAGATAGCTGTAAATAAATCAAGATCACCAGCACTTTAAGCATGGGCTGTTTCTTTCATGGGTAGCCAGCCAGCCCAATGGAGCCCAGCTCCATAATGGAGCTGCTACTCAATGCAGGAATATAAATATTAACAAATGCAAAAAGGTTTCTCCAGAGCACTAGAAACTAAACGTAGCTTGAGGTGAGGTTACTTCATGTTATTGCAGACTTGTGAAAAGATCCAGGGACCCAAGCAAACTGATGAGCTAATTATTTTTCAGAAGTGTTTACAGCTTTGGGTTATTTGTCTTGTAAAACCTCAGAATGCTCTTGCCTTTGTGTATAACTATCTACTTGTCATATTGTTTGTGAAAACCCTATCTGTTCACAGATTATATGCCCAGATTTAGCCCAGACAGGATGTAACATCATTTTTTTGGAACAGGTATAAAAGCAAAAAGGTTGCCTTAAGGACACATGTGCATTTATTTTCTTAGAAGCTCATCTATTATTTCAAGATGCGTATTTGCTTTAACAGGACAGAAGCAGGGTGCATGCTGAGTGCTTTGTACTCTGTGATGACTGAAGACAGCTGGGCTTGTATATTCAAAAATTTCCATGGATCTATTTCCAGCCGTTAGAGCAGCAATGGAGGATGTGGGTGCCTCTGCATTACGACTATTCAGAATAAATGTCAAGTGAACCAACACATCTGCTCTTCCTTTTTGATTTTCTTGCTTTTCCTCTTTCTCATTTCCCCAAGAAAAGGGAAATTGCTAGAAGCTACTGTCTACCTAAATGCAAATTATTAGAGATATCCAGTGGTCATTTAGCTGTCCTTTCTTTTGTATGCTTTCGGTGTAAAAGACGGGTCCCTTTGCAATTGATGCTATGGCAAGTCCTTGCCTGTGGGGAGAAGGAAAGTGTGGGTTTGCTCTATAGTATTCTAAAGTTTCTCAGAATATTTTTATGCTGATACTCTCTGGGCACTTTCTTCCTTGAGGTTGTTTAGAAGCTCCAGGCAGATTTGTGTTGTGGGTTTTGGTGGTGGTGATTTTTAAAGGGATTATTTTGCCTCCTCTGACCTGATTAGCAAGGTAACTTTAATGCAGTCATCTGTCAGAGATGGGACTCTTTATGAATTAGACAGATTGGGGGCCTGAATTGACCTAGAAAACAATTTGTTGTGAATCCCCTGAAGGAATGTTAAAATTTCAGTAGTAAAAGATTGCTCTCTGCTCACCTCTGCAAGTTGTGAGTCATTAGGGATAGACTCATTTTGTAAGGAGAGTTTTCTGTTGTTAAAAATTCATCCTGCTAAATATTGCAAGAGAAAATACATTGATAAACTTGGAACTTCTCAGTAGCCACAAGTATTTAACTTTTCCCAACTTTGACAGGCACTAAGATATATTTTCCACCTTTTTTATTCGGTTGGTTTTTTTTGTTTGGTTGGTTTTTTTATTCCCCCAACCTGTCACAGACAGCTGGGCACTTGGAACACTTGAATTTACCATGTTAACAGCAGCAGAACTTGGAGAAGGACATAGGGTTTTGTGAAAGTGTTTTGAAAGAAGCTATATGCTGTACAATAGCAGTTGGTCTCTGCCCTAGAAAAATCTTAGCCCAGCTTTTCCAAGCTCAGTCAGAAGGTTGCTTTGCTTTTTTAAGCTGGAAAGGCACAGCAGCTGTGCCAGCAGAGTGGGAGCATCCCAGTCTCAACCTTGGTTACCTCCCAGCATGTCCTTCTGCCTGTCTAGATGGCTTGTACCAGGTGCAGCACCAAAGGTAGAGACGCTTTCTGTCTTGTTGACAAAAATACATGTATCGATTAGCATATAAAAATGCAGCAAGTGGCGTTTATTCTGTTACGTTCTATGCTTGCTAGCGGTATAGCTATGTATACAAAGTCAAAGGCACTATCGGCTTTCGCTGTGTTTTGAGTACTGATGTTTGCTGGTATGTCCTCCTCTGCCAGGTGCTTGTAAAAAACCTGTTACCATTTAAAAAAAAGAAGACATCAAATGCTATTTGCAATATTAAATGAAACTTCAGTATCATTCCTTTAAAGAATCTGTTTGGATGGTGCAATGAGTTTTGAGAGAGACTAATAAGGTACTGTGGAAAGAGCTGAAGTAAAGTTTGTATTTCTGCATGCTACAGTACTGCAGAGATATTAGAGAAATAAATAAACCAAATAGTGGTCAGTATAATTGGGAGGAGGTTAAAAAATGGAGCTGTTTGAAAAAGTTTGAAAACTATCTTATTTCTGTTAAAACAGAGGCAGCTGCTTAATGGAATAAGGGGCTAAAAAGCAAAAACTTAAGGGACTGAAGAAAAATAACTTTGTGTAAGGACTGCATGGAGCAAGCTCTCAAGGTGATATCTAAAGTTGCTGACACCTGTCTGTTGGCTACCTGTGACTTGTGCCGCAGTCAGGAAAGATGAGTGTTCTGGACCGAGGTTCCTAAGAACCAGGAATTACGTGATTGAAATTCACCTCTTCCACTGTTAGGAAGGGACATATCTATATGTAAGCCAAGAACCTTCTTTCTGAGATGTCACGTGTGACGCGTGCAGTCAGCTCGTTGTCTTTTGCAGCGCACGTACAGTCCCTTCCCGATGCCCTTTCTCAGCCTGTATTGCACAGGTCTCCAGGTGGTGATTGAGAGCTTTGAATAAGAAAGGACTGTAAATCCTGGGGAGGAGATGGAGCAAAGCAAGCCAGTTAAAGACAGCCAGTGCAGGGCCGGGTGTGTGGCTGTGCCCACATCTGCCCTCCCTTCTGCCCAAATCCCGTGTGCTCTCTTCCCCGCCTCCATCGGGAGCTGCACGTGTTTGGCTGTGTGGGGATTTTGCACAAGGAGGAGGGTTAGGGTTGGGGACCTGGGGACCCTCTGAGCTGGAAGCCCTCTGGAGGGTCCTGCTGAGCATGGGCAAAGTCTGGGGTCAGGGCAGAGCTTAGCTCAAAGCACATTCAGAGCAGGGCACCAAACCACCAAGCCCTCTTGGATGGGAAAGGGCATGAGGAGGTGTAAAGCAGAAAACCAGCTGGTTTTGTGGGTGAATTTTCTTCATTTTTGACCCACCCAATTCCTTGCTGCTCTAAGTTACATGGCTGTTTCCCAGTTCTGCTCCTGAAATTGGTTGTTATCTATTTGAAGGAGCACTTTTTGTGAGTATTAAGCCAGTTTTTGGATTTCACGAGGAGGGAATTACTTCAAAGGTCAAACACATGCTCATCTTGCGTGCAGCCTTGATTATGGTCCCACTCAGCCCCATGGCAGCAGCAGGCACAATCTGCCTGCTACATCTCCTTTTTGGGCCATGGGGTGTCCTGGGAATCATAGCTTTTATTTCAAATTCCCTGTGTTTTGATTTGAGTTAGTTGAAATATAAATACAATTAGAGTTAGCAGAATAACTCTGTCTTCAATTTTTGCCCTCTTGTTTATGCTCCAGGCATTATGCTTTAGGCAGCAGCTAAAATAGGATCTAAACTATTAAAAAGCCCACAGGTCCTGACTCAAAACTCTGTTTCATGTTTAAAGGGAAAGGTTGAGTTATCAATGCTTTGTAGTGATGCCTACTCAGCAGGGATGATACACTGAAACTTGCAGCAGGTTTGGATCCTGATCCACAAAGAAAGCAAAAGGATTGAGGTCCAATTTGAACTGAACAAGCGAATCTGTGGAGTGCATAGTAAATGCATAGTAAATTGCACCTGGAGACTTGAAAAGACCTAAATTTTTTTTACACCAAAACCCAACTCATCTATAAGAACTTAAGTTTAGAATTTTTACATGCAGTTACAGAGCTTTGCATACATAAGCATTTTTCTATAGTTTGGGGCTTATGTTGTCTCTGGATACAAATTAAGTTATAAAAGCATGTAACAAGTTCCTAGAAGGAAGGCTGCTGCTTCTCCAGTGCTGCACTGTCACTCCACCTGGTTCCATGATATTTACAAACCATCGTTTAAGCAGAGATGTCTCAGTTTTACTTGCTCTGCCTTTGCTGTTTTTACAGTCGTACGATTCAGGGTATAATTTTCTTATTCCGTCCAATTTACATTGCTGCTATCTATTTTTACAGCTATCTATTTCAAGCTATGCCCACTCACTGCATCAGCCTGTAAATGCAGACATCAGCTACTGGAACTTCCCAGAGATTGATTTTATGGAACTTAACTGGAAATAGAATGATACCAATAAAATCTTTTTCTTACTGTGCCTTGACAAACTGCAGGCAAAGTCTGCCATGCATCTTATGATGGGTTCTCCTTTAGTCTGTGAGTGGTCCCATTTTCCTAGGAAAAAGGGAAGTGCGGAGCACTGCTCATGGTGTGTAGGGATATAGCAGAATCTGCAGCCCTGTAAATAAGGGGCTATTGCTCTCAAGTGGAGTCATAAACTCTACCACTTTTTTTTCAATTACCAGCAGTTGCCATCATTTGAAGGGTGGTAGCAGAGCTCTAGCTGAGCTCTAGCTGAATGAAACTGTTTAAAAAATGAGAGAGAATAGTTTTTTCCCTGTTTCTTATTTCTAGTGAGAGGGGAGGGGATGAAAAAGAATTGACATCTAGTGCTGCTGAGCATAGGAGGTCTCTGACCTTGGCAGATTCAGTGTTTGAACCAGACAGTCCCCATATGCTTTGTAGGAATTAGTTATCACAGGGAAGAGGTGGAGAGGGGATAGGAAAGATACTACCTAATGAAAATGAGACTTATGAATATGAGCAATTGGAAACCTTACCTTTTAATGGGGAATGCTGCAATCTGAAAACAACACAGTAGGAAGGTAAATGTTAGCAACCCTCTGAATGTGGTAGAGGCCAGGAGAGGTCATAGAGGAAGGGATAGGTTTGAGTAGACTGCATAGTGCTGCAAACCAGACTGATTTGGGCACACAAACACTGCTTCAGGGAAGGAAAGCCATTTCTGTAATAAAACCTCTTTCATTTGCTCATATATTACCTGATTATGTACCTTTCTTTTATGCTATTTTCTTTGCTTTATCTCAGACAAAAGATCATTTCTCCCCCTTTCCCTTCAGATATGATCGAAATACATTTATTTGTCCTTGAGAAACAGTATTGTTGTTGTTTATATAGCAGTAGCTGTGTTCACAGGGGTAATGAAATATCAGCAAAGCTCTGGTTTGCTGAGATAGAGAAATGTGATACATAGGAAAACAGTAAAAGTATGGTGACATACTTTTAGAAAGAAGCATGGCGAGAAGCTGGGGTTTAGTTATTGATTGCTAGTGGTTTTTCCGTGTAATATTTCCTATTTTGTCTCTGCATTAGAATATTTCTTTTTTTTGTTATTGCCATTTGCCTTTAAGAAAGTCAAAGATCAAAAGTTCTTAAGACTGTTGTTTCCTAAAAAACACGGAAGTAGTTGGACAATCAGGGTACTTATGAACAACATTCCTGATGTAGCGGAGCCCTTTAGAAGTCCAGCACTTTCTGGACAAGCACTGTTGCTCTTAGATACATTTTCTCCTTGTGCCTGGTAAATTGGACTCATGGTGAATGCTGCTACTAGGTCCCTTTCTACCACAGAGGCAGATGAAAAAAAATAAAAATGGAGGTGACAGCTTTGGGACTCATTCAAGAATCCTTTAACGCTGGTGGAAATTCCTCATTGACTTCAAAGGGGAAAATTCTTCAGGGGTGGCAAGTGTTACCTTACCACGTCAAACGCTGGGATGCATGCAGCCTTGTGTTCCCGGTCTGGATTTCAGGTCTGGTGGAGGTGCTGGCCCACAGCTGAGGCACGTACCCTGGAGTTTCTGAGCACATCTGGTGAGTGTCCCGTGGGAGCTGGCAGAGCACAACCCCAGCTCTACAGCAGCACTGGTGTCCTTTGCTACATGATTGCTGTCTTATATGTCTGTTTTCAGTTGTCTAAGCCTGTTTCTCTTTAAAGCTTGGTTTTAAATACTGCTAGCTTGAAATGTAAGATGTAGACCCGAAATCAATTCTGCTGTAGTACCTTTCTATTCAACTGGCCTCTGGCTTGCATTTTTCAATAGCTGCAGGGATTTTGTGGTGCGGCAGGTCTCTGAGTGGACTTGTGCCTTTCAGCAGAGAACATGTCCATGGAGGGAGAACACCTGCTGATTAATCTCCAACGTCCTTCCCAAAATTGGCTTCTTCCATCACAGCTCACTTGTGCCTGCCACCGAGTACATGAAAATAGTCTCATTAGACACATGAGAGGGCCTGTGCAAGTAACACGCTGCATTTATCTTTTCAGCAGGACAATGAAATATGTGATATCATCAAGATCAGTCCTATTTACGTCCTACTGCTCCATCATTTCAAGAGTCCTGGATTTGGCTAAATAATCCAAAGCAAAGTGCACATAGGCATATTGCCAGTGGAGAGAGGAAACCTGAAGTGCAGAGAGTCCTCTTTTCTGAAAGTGTCATGAAAACCAGTAGTTTTAAATGTTGTTGTCTAAAATCTAGACTCTGCAGCAGAGCATCTTGATCAAAGTGATCCTAATATCAGAGACTAGCCCTTGGTTATCCCTTTAGGATGTCGCTGCACCTCCTAAAGAGGAGGATTCCTCACCGGGAACATCATCCCGTTCCTTTCATGCATGGGCTTGCCTCATCAGCTTCTACCTGGACTAAATTGCCTTCTCTACTTGTACTAGGTAAAAGTCCAGAGCATGTTTGCATGGTGCACGTGCAAAGCCAAGGCTTTTAACTATGCAGGTTATTAGAATCAACTATAAAGCTGCTGTCTTAAGAATGACTTGTTCAATGGTTGTAATGACTCATCGGCAGCTATTGCAGGTGCATCCACTTGCAACACAGGCTGTTTCAAGTTGAAATGACTTTATTGGGTCTGTTTGGGTGACTTGCAGTGAAACATGCAATCCTGAAAATCAAATCAGTGCTGGGCTATTGATGGGTTGTGACTTGGCAGTGTAAATGCACACTGAGCAACTGCAGGGACAGCATGGCTGTGACAACCACACCACCATGGCTTCAAAATGCTAGTGAGGATTCTTGAAAGTTTGTCTCTGACATAAAATAGAGGGGACTGAGGGCACCATGCATGAACTGTATTCAGCTGGCAGTGTCGTCCAAAATGCCCTTATCAGCATTATGGCATTTTACCAAACAATCATATTAAATAAGTTTTGCCACCACTTATTCTTGCTTACATGGTCCCTTTGTTGGCTCTTCCTCTGAACAACAGTGATGTCTCAAATAGAGCTGAATTAATAATTTATTTCTTTTTCCTTCATCAGTAGCCATTCCACTTCTGCAGAAAAAAATCAGTTTTGCGAATTACTTAATCTGAAACCAAAGCTCAGGGAAAGTCCTTGTAATCACAGTACAGCTCATGTAGGGGCCCTCAGCTGCTCATTTAGGGAGAAATAATAAGTAGCAGGTCCCAAAAATGCTCAGCAGGGAGAAACTTGTTTGTGGAAGGAAGTTAGCCTAGAAGAGTGACAGCACACCCATGCTTACTGCTTACCCACTTTTACATAAAAACAAGCTGAAATTGGAAGGGATGCCCCCTAAATTGGCTCAGAACTGTAGATGCTAGTTCTCTGTATTCTTGCTTTTGAAAATCCATTAATTTGTGCCAGCTGAGAAGGAACTCTCAAGGAAGCTGTTGAGCTGATGTTCAGTCTGTTGCTGCTGAAGCAATGGGATATTTTTGAAACACAAAGTGGTGAAAGAAGGTATTCACAGCAAGCAGAAGACGATGTGCTCAGGGTTCATCTCACTGTGCCTTGGTTCCTCTTCTTTCTCTGCTGTCTTTGTTTTCAAATAGGTTTTCAGTGAAGTTGTTGCAGGGAAGCCTCTGCATCACTTTATCAGCTTTTTGTTGTATAAATGAGGGGGCAAACTTGCTCTCAGTCCCTTGGCTGAAGGGGGAGAGAAGTCTCAGGCCAGCCAGATGGACTTTATTCTCATCTATTTGGGATTTTATCTCTTTATTGCCACCTTATCTTTTTTCTTTTCCTGATGGCTCTCCCTGCTTGTCAGTGCTTCAGGTTGGGGCCAGCACCACATCTTTGTGGGTCAGACATACTTTCTGATTTTGTTGGCTTTTGTATTGTGCCTTTTACCAGTATAAAGTCTGTCTCTATCCGCTAGGCTGTAGGGTAGAAATTATATTCAAAATTAAGCTGGTTCCATTTGAATATACACTTTTTATCACATATTTAGCTGAGGACTGTTCATGTTAGCTTGCCTCCTCTCTTTCTTCTCTCTTCTGCTCCACCCTAGCAGAGGTGCTGCTGGCAGGGTCATGCCCAACACCTGAGTCCAGGCTTAGACCAGAATAATTTCAGAGCAATTCCAATGAACAAAAAGCACTTGTACTTGAGGAAAAACAAGGTGATAGCAGAAGAGAGGGCCTGAATGTTTCTTCTTTGTCCTTTCCTCTGAATGCAAAAGTACTGAGTTGCTCTCTGTGTTTCAGTTTAGTGTTTGTGTTTTCCTTTTCTGTCCTATCAGTAGTGGTACGGTGTGTCCAAGACCTAGCCTGAAGCACCTGCAAAGAAGATGGAACAACGACAGATCAAAAGAAAGGCCAAGAATACACGGATATTTTTGTCTTCATTTGATCTGTTTTCAGTGTCTTGTCACACCCCTGCTCTATGGTCAATGTTTCCAGACCATTTTTCTGTACAAATTCTTCATCCTTCCTCTTTGGTGCCAGTACCTGAGGCAACCGTCTGGGATTAGGAGAAGGACTTTAATTGGCTGGTTTTATATCAGCTGTAAGAAAGAGATGATATTTTTATCGTCAGGCCAGCAACAATGCTTCAGCAGTTATCTAGCGCTGTAGACTGACAAGCTGGTCCTCCTTAGTCCCCCTTAGTCCCCCAGCCCCCCCACCCCCCTGCTGTGAAGGAGAAAGCCAGGGAAGCTGCAGCATCCT
>JANZLQ010000044.1:13550827-13576117 GCA_026212715.1 Elanus axillaris | reverse complement strand
GGAAGGAGCGGCAGAGACAAGGTGTGATGAACTGACCCCAACCCCCATTCCCCATGCCCCTGTGCCACTGGGGGTGTGGAAGTAGAGAAAATCGGGAGTAAAGTTAAGCTTGGGAAGAAGGGAGGGGTGGAGGGAAGGTGGTTTGAGATTTGGTTTTACTTCTCACTATCCTGTTTTGATTTGATTGGCAGTAAATTAAATTGATTTGGATTTTCCCCAAGCTGAGCCTGTCTTTTGCCCGAGACCATAAGTGGTGAGCGATCCCTCCCTGTCCTTGTCTTGACCCAAGAGCCTTTTGTTATATTTTCTTTCCCCTGTCCAGTTGAGGAAGGGGAGTGATAGGGCGGCTTTGGTGGGCACCTGGTATCCAGCCAGGGTCAACCCACCACAGTTTTACAACATTATTGCTTAAATAGCATGCTTTATGCTCTCTCTCCTATGATCTTAGGCTCTGAGCTGGGCTGTCTAGCTGGGAACAGAAGCACTTCTGGGCTGTGCCTGGCCAGCACCCTTTCTTTGTAATGGGACAGATGCAACAGACAAACAACAACAAATAAATTGCTTTCCCCTGTACTTTGTGGCCACAGCAGACCCAGCAGTATTTGGGCTGAGAATCTGGTAATACAGCTTTTTGTGTGGTTGGAGCTCTAGCTGTAATGCTATGAGAGACGTTTGTGTTTAAGTAAAAGGGATCTACGCTCTGATCTCTGAAGCGGCATGGCTGTTGTATGGCTTTCTGTGCCTTTGTGACCATATTCTTGCCTTTTGGCCTCACCATGACACAGCAGTTGAGTGTGCAGCCCCCAAAGTCCTCTATAACAGATCATGTGGCCTGCCTTTCCAAGAGTTACCAGTCTTTGTTTCACAAGATATCAGAAAGAATTTTTTTATGCCTAATACAGACTGGTTCGAGCGTGGTTTTTAGTTTAGCTTTCAAAATGAGCAAACAGCAGTGGATATTTCTGTGTCTCTAGGCATTCTTGAAAACTGTGGTGGGATGGAGAACTTTGGCTTTGGCCTATTGTGTCTTGCAGTTGCAAAGTAGATGCCTTGAAGCATGAGAAGTTTAGGATATATGTAAGCGGTGCCAGGGTCTTCACTGTTGCTGATCTAATTAATGGGGGAAATGGTCTGATACTCTCTAGGGACAGTACATGGCTAAGATGTGTAAAAAGGTACTGATGCAACAGGAAAGTAGCATCTTGGCTTTTCTAGTAAAAAGTCATAGGTGAGTATTGGTTAACAAAGCCTGTGCTGGTGTTTGATGGAAAACTCAGCCCTTGAAGTCTTTCGTGAGTAAATTCATTAGCAAACTCTTTAAAAAGGTCTAACTCAATTTTCCTTCCCATTACCCCCAAAATGGATTCTAGCACAAAGCCAGTTAAGAGGAATAAAGAGGGCAAAACCTGATCAGAACCTGCCAGTATCTTTTCTCTCAGTCGGATGGGAGGCTCGGCTCGGCATGTGATGAGAGATGATTGTATCCCGCTGTATCTGTACTTGCAGATTCAGAGCACAGGGCAGGGTTGCTTGGGGAAGAGCTACTGCCCTGATGCTCTCTCCAACTCCATGTGATGACACTGAAGTAAGACCAGGATTGGTGATGTGAGCTGGTAGTGTTCCTTCTGTTCTCTCCTTGTTAGTATCAAGTATTTTACCAGTAATAACACATTAGTGGGAAAATAAATCCTATGGTCTAGTGTTTCCATTGGCACATAGCATAGACTTTCAAGCAAAGTAGGAGGCTAAGTTAGTTTATTTCCGTGCCTGAAGTCGGGTGTCCCATATCTGTACAGCTAGGGCACTGCAGAGAACTGCTATGGAGAATTCTTCATGAAGCAAAAAGTGGATGTGTTGCTTGTGGTATAATGCATTTCCATGGTCTGCGTAGGCACGCAGGGGTAGGTATTCCTTTCTCCGACCCCAGGGTTGCATCAGTAAATCTCTCCACTTGCTGTGGGAAAGCCACGGATGGCTGATCTTTTGAGGAGAGTTCAGCTTCAGGTTGTATCAGTAGGTCTGTTAGATACTGAATAATGTATCCTGGCAGCAATGTTTCAGTCAGTGACACAAATGTGACATTTGCCTGCATCATGTCTTTTTTCATCCACCTCCCTGTGATCAAGGAGGCTTAAAATCTCTCCGGTGTTTTGGATGACTGGTCATCTGTGGAAAGGGGACCAGTTGAAGGTGAAATGGCTGAGACAGTTGCATCAAAACAGCCTCAGAGAAACAAACAGATCCCGAATGTGAACGTGGCCCTTTCCCCAGCAACTTGTATGTGACGTGCAGCCATGAAATGATGCGTACCAGGAAATAAAAGCAATGTGGCATGATGCGCACTGATGCTTGTTAGAGGGCCTTGAGGATCACCTGTCTGTCAGGGCCATACGGTTCTCTGTGAAACTGCTTGGGGTAACTACAGACTTAATAGAGTTAGATCTGCAATCCCAGGTGCCACAGGGGAAATAATTCTTATGATTCATGAGTTTGCAGCGTAACTTCTTAGGGTGGCTGGTAACTAAGGTTGTTCTAGTAACATACTTGTTCAAAGGTTGAGAAAAATATCAAGGAGAGGAATAGGTACTGCCAAAAACCCCTGCACATCTGTAATTTATGCTTAATTAAAAGTAATGCTTGGCAGTGCCTCAGAGCATTTTTGGTACTCTGTATATCTTGAGTAATGTAGGCAATAATACTTCTGTACTGGAGGTAAAGAAATCTTGGTAAAACTGGGTCAGCATCAGGGTTTTGCGTGGTTCAGCCCACCATCTTTTGGTGAAACTTCAGGGAAACTAAATTTCCCAAACCTGCCTTCAAGGCAGTTGGCCTGTGCTGGCCTTGCTGTCTACCAGGGAGGTCCTGCTGAGGTTCACCTCGGAAGTCATCCAGATTTTTGTCTTCTGCAGAGAAAGAAAAAGGGATTACTAACCAGTGAACTAATGGGAGCTTGGTCCTCACAAATCCTTTACTTGCAGCCCTAAGGCAGCGTACCCCAACTATCAGCCTCAAGAGGAGCCTCCTGAAATCTTTTCCCTTCCTTCTTTAAACTCTATAAATTCATCCTTTCTACATGTCTCCTGGTGGGACTGATGCCCTAACACAGTTCCCACCACTTTTCATAGAAAGTAGATCTAGATACTAATAGATCTGAATGGAAGAGTTCAGGGAAGTGTTTCCTTTGATGGTGACTTCTGGCCATCCTCCAGATGGGTCCCACATCTCAGAGAGGATTACCCGTGTGGGGGGACTTGGGCAGTGACCTGGCAAGCTCTGTGGGAAAATACCCTGTGTGGTTGTTTTCCTAATTGCTCTGCAGAACAGAATAGCGCTGGACTGCTCAGTTACTTGAGATGATGAACAGAAAATGGACAGACAAAGCAAGTAAAGGTGATTCGATCAAATGAAAGCTATTGCAAATAAACTTCCCGAAGCGAAGAAACTAACTTAGCTGTATGTTTGTCAGCCTGTCAATTTATCTACCACCCTCCATGCCAGACCATCCAAGCACTGAGCACTGTGGTGATTGCTTCAGTTTACTCAATTTACTTGTACAGGAGGGGATGGGAGTGGAAAAGTTGGTATTTGCCACTGCATCGAAGTGAGGGAACTGGAGAAGCAGAAGAGTGCCCACAGCAGTTCCCAGAACCACAGATTCTGAGGGATAATTACAAAGAAGACCAAATACATTGCAGAAAGACTAATTGTAATAAATTGGCCAAGAAACTTAAAACTTTGGTTGTGCATTGCAGCAAAACAAGAATTAATTCCTGGGAGCAGACAAGGCCCCAGGTTGGCAGAAGGCTAATGTAATTGGCTCTGGGTGCGTTCAGACAGCACTGGCATCTCAGTGCCTTGGCATTTGAGAGGGTAACAAAGAAATGAGAGCCTGCCCTGCCAGCTCCAGCACTAGAACTGATTGGATTTGGTGCATGTTAAAGCAACAATGATCCTACTGTGTGGCCTCTGGATGATCACAGAATAAGTGAGCAAATGTAGATAATCACCCAGCAAGAGCCATGGCAAAGAAAAGGCCAACGAGGCCTCAAGCTGGGAGAATCAGAATAGGCTCTAGATCCAGGAAATATGGGTTTGCTGGCTGAGAAGTGGGACCCCACCAGGACTGGGAGGATTGCAGGCATCAGGCTTTGTCTTGTCCAGATCTTACTAAAGTAGATTAGCAAGAAGAGGCCAAAGCATGTGCTAGAGATGCTTTTACAGTATGTTGGCTTGGGTTTTTTGTTGTTTGGTTTTGTTTTGTCTGGTGGTTTTGGGTTTTTTTTGGTGGTTGGTTGTTGTATTTTTTGCTTTTTTGTTTTTAACTTGTAGCTACTTTATCTTTCCATGACAAGAAGGGGACTAAATGCTGGGGTAAGAAAGGTGGAGGTATCAGTCACAGTTTGCCGAAAGGGCTGTACTTAAGGAAGTCTGCATTAGTTTACTGCTGGGAAAGGTAATCTGGGGTAATCCACATCAATTAATTTAAAACATGTTCCTCCTTCATCTCAGCCTGGTTTGTGATGAAGACATGACACAATGTAAGGTTTTCCATGCTTTACAATCCCTGAAAGAATGAGATGTCATAACCATCTACAAGGAAATAATAATGGGTGGACTGAATATGACACTTCAGATTTGCCAATTGAGTAGAAGCATCTCCTGTACTAATGCAGTCCTGCCCCGTAGGCTGCACTGTCCTCCAGCATTCTTGCCTCTTCTGAACCCCTCGTGTTGGAGTAGACCCACTATGGTAAACGGAGGCTTTGGGATCCCCCTTTCTTGTCTTTGTCAATACATGGAAGAGCTGATGTGCTGACTGGCAATGGGATACACCTAATTTTGCAGCCTTTCATACCTAGTTAGCTAAAATAAATGAAGCACATGCTTCCTCTGTTCTTTCTCTTGGTCCACCTTCGGTATTATCCCTAGGGCTATCTGAATCATTTATCCCCTAGGGTCCGAAATAACACATCTGTAGTTCTGCGTTAATTGTGTTTGCTGTCTGTGAAATGCAAAACACTTTGTTCCTGGGATACTGGGTGCAACCAGAATAATGCAACACTCAAAGTGAGAACTGTGCAGGGAGGAGATACAGAGCTCCTGCTATGTGCACAGTCATATAGGAGCCAAATGCAGCAAGAAGAGAAAGTCAGCATTTTCTCTTACACCTTGTGTAGGTAATGGGCAGACTGCCTGAGTATTCGAGGGGTTGTCTTGTCATTACATGCAACAGTGTCAAAATTTTCTAAAAATCCCATGTTGCATTACACATTAAATGGGCTATGCTGACAAAAGCTCCTGTGTCCTGAGACTCTAGTAGCTGTTCATATGCATGGACTGGGTTCTTCTCTACTGCCTAGCATCTACAAAAGGGATTTTGAACCTTTGTAGCTGGAGTTGGTTGGTCTCTATGTATAGCTGATTTATTTTACCACCAATCATTGTGGATAATTTGCCTCTGCATAACTGCTGGTAATTGCACTCGTAACCTGATGGTGGGGATGCTTGTTTGTGTATTATCTGTGTTGGAGGTGCTGGCTTCTTACTCTTCATATATGTATATTCTATCCATACATGTATTTACTTCAGAAGGGGCCTCAGGAAAACGTATTTGAAGTGCATGCATTATTTCTAAGCTTGTCCTGATGAACTCTGGGGAGAACATGGCACACAAGCCAGGAACAATAGAGACAATTTTGTTAACTGCATTGGCTTCATGAGAGACACAGTGGACCTCTGAGTTTGTGTTTCCAAGGGGTCATGCAGATTCTTATTTCATTTTTTTCTGCAGAGCAAAGGCTAGTTATTCCACTTGAACTATTGCATCAGGAGCACCACTTAGGGAAATCCCTGAGGATTGCTGCAGGCTACGTAAGACCCCACAGTTCCCCAGAATGACTGCTTTCTGTCTCAGTCTCTCTGTCTGGATGGTCTCTGTGCAGGATGGGATTCTGTCCTTTTCTCAGCGAGAGCAGCTCTGTGCTGGGAGGGATGTCACTGCTCTGTTTCAGTGCTGGACGCTGCTCCTGGAGACCTACACTCGTGCGGCTACTACAGAAGGTCCACAGACTCCAAACATTGCTTTTTCCTTTCATCCTGCTGCTGCAGAGCTAACAGACTGGTGCCCTAATCTGGTGTGCAGATGTCTCTGTTGCCTGAGAAGAGCTATTCACCCTCAGTAATTCAGAGATGCATTTGTAATAAGAGATGTGACAAACTGTTATGACAATTCTTCACAATCATAGGAAAACACCTATACCAGGTGTTTAAAAAAAAAAAAAGTAAGTCTTTTGTGGTCCAGTAACTTTCCAGATTACTTCAGTGGTATGAAATTACCACTACAAAATGCTTCCATACATAAAACAGTAGGAACTTCTCTGTTATAAGTATATTTACAATGCATATCTCCTGGGTAGCTGTTAAATGCATGAACATTACACTGGCATTTCCTCTTTAAACATTGTCATTTTATTGCTTTATCTATCCAGAGGAGAGCAGAAATTATCCTTTAATTACAATGAATTTAATGGTATTGGTTATGCAGCATTTTAGTTCACACACAGCATGACAAAGCTTAGAGTTTAGTATAGTCCTATCATGCATCATTGATTCATCTTTTCATCCTGGAGTGCTGAGTCTTTCCTAAGTCTCTGTTAAAAGCAGGTATAAGATTGTAAGCTGGAGATGTTTAAACTGCCTTAGTCAAAAAGAATCAAAATGGGACTACAGGAAGGCATGGGCAGGGCAAGGTACGTCGTGCTAATACTTTGCTGTGCTGCTCCTGAGAAGGGAAAGGAAAGCATGGGAATAAAAAGCCTGTCATTATCAAAACACAACACTATAATGTGAAGAGGTGGAGTAATTTATCTTTAAGTAACAGGATGACCTATTCAGAACTGTAATTTTAATGTAAGGCTAACCTTTGAAAATAGATCAAGTGATATAAATTATTAAGGAACAGACATTCGTCAGATAGATGGTCTCTATTAGTAATTTTATGCATGAATGGTTATCTTCAAAGGTAGAGTTGCTGTCTGCTGAGAAAGAAAGTGCTAAAGCAAGTTACCTTAAGCTGATGTGTAAGACTGACTTTTAATCAGTTTTTTTCTAATCTAATCAAAAAAAAGGCTGAAGCGGTGTCATCTCTCTTGCTACCCGGTCCATGTAGCTCTTGATTTTTTTTGTTAGCAGAGGAATCTCCTGGTAATGTTGCTGATGTTCCTAAAATATGTTCCAGTAATTTTAGGGCTCAAACAGGTTGGCATGTGTGTCCATCTGAGAATGGCAGCACCCATGCTGGGTCCCATGGGATGTCCCAGCCTCTGGGCAAAGGAGAGCTGGTATCCAGAGACCCCTGATGGGGAGAGAAGCTGCTCCGGGTGATCAGCTCCTTTGGAGCGCTGGGTTTGAATCCTTTTTGGAAAGGAAAGGTGTGGCCCCCTTTTTTTCCCCTTCAAGTATTCAAGAGGATTATTTTATAAAGTATTAGTGTCTGTTACTCTGATGGTGTTTGGCCCACATTTTGGAGTGGGAGAATAAAATGGAAAGGTCAAGCCATTTGTGAAAGATACTTTTCCACGATCTGATCTGATCACTCCGCCTTTTTTTTTTAATCCCAAATTTCTCTTTTTGTGTGTTTCCTTCTGCTTTGTCTGCTTATTTTATATGCAAACTACCTCCGTGAACTTGTGATCAATGTACTGCAATGCACTTAATGTAAAACTAAATTTAAATTCTTTTGAGAAGTTGTTGGTTGAGACTGTGGTCATAAACTTGATTTTCCCCATCCTCCGTTCTTTGCATATGTTTGGCATAGAAAAGTAGGAAAGCAAAGGTAAACTTAAGCTATGCGTTCCTAGCCTGTTTGCTCCTGTAAACAAAAGCAACTTCAGATTTGTCTTAATTTTTTTCTGTCTGCAGCTTTTGGTATGTCTTGTCTTCCAGTCACAGATGCTGCTATTGCTCAGCTTTTAAATGGGATGTGCAATAGAGGGTATTATAGCCATTTCCCTGTCCCTCAGCCACACTGAAGCCTGTAATACTTTGGGAGAAGTTGTGTGTACACTGAAGCGTGTCCCTGTTGAATGGGACTTATACCCAGCACATGATGCTTCGTGCAGTCCCAGCTCTGCTTATATTGCAGTGACTCTTAGTCATTGCATTACCTCTACAGCATAATATAATGTATTTGATCTCTTCTGACATCTTTATTCACTCAAAAGGTGAAAGGGGAATAATCTACAATGTTTGGTGTCTGCAAATTCTCTTAGACTCTGACAGACAACATAAGCAATCATATCAGGGAGGGCAAGAGTTTTTATCTTGCCACCTTTAACTTCCAAAAGAATCTGAAGCTGCCCGCATGTAGGTGAGCAGCTCTTCTCAGCGGCAATCCTCCTTTTCTCTTTTCCCAAGCATCAATCTCACCTGTATTTCCATCTGAATTAAGGCCCCAAGACTAAGGTTTCGAAGTGAATTAGAATTTATGACCCTTTTGACAATATCTACAAAGAGATTTATTTTTTGAATCCTATTTTCTTCAACTCCAATTGGCAGGGAAAAAAAATGGAAATAAAAACAATTACTCCAGTGTGTGGAATCTTACTGACTTCTCTCTTTTCCTCTTTTTTCTTCATCTAGTTCTTTGCTGTGCCAGGATGAATGGTTTGTGGTTAAAGCACTGAAGTGGGATGCAAATGATGCAAGTTTAAATTTCCAGATATGTCAAAGGCTTCCTCTGTGACAACATTTAATAGTTCTGTGATCTCTGCATATACTTTTAGATACAAAAGGTATCTAAAAATATGACCTTCTCTCACATTCTTTTTGTCTGTTTAGACAATCATAAACCAGACTCTGGATATTTGAAACCCATTCACTTTGTTTCTTTGAACAAAATGCCTCCTGTTTGTGTTGAAGTGATACAGGTTAACACTTTGAACAAGAAAAAAAGATAAGCGTTTGGTGTACTAATTTCAGGAGCAACTGTTTTCAGTAGCCTGGAACCCTTCTGCAATATATTGATGTTTCAATCTGTACGGAGTAGCAGCTGCCCTTAATGATAAAGAAAAGCAACTGCTCTGCTCTGTGATTATTTGACACGGCAGCAGTAGTCTTGTGGAATGTGACATGACAACTTGAAATAATGATATGTAGATACGATGCTACAGAAGTGCCATGAAATAACATAAATTACTAAAAATGATGGGAAGAGAAAACGTTTTCAGAGCAAAAATATTGAGACAAAAAGTTGTCACATCACATCTGAGGTTGAGAGGAATATGCCAGTTTATGTGATTTCTACTAGAAACAATTTAGTTTAAATGATATTTTATAATTGGACTTTTAAAAATCAACACAGTCATCAGTAGACTCTAACTTGTCATATACAAAAGTAAGATGAATTTCTAGCATCTGCAATGCTTTTTAATATAAACTCTTTCTGACTATGGACATGTGTGTGACCATGCTCAAGAGGCCATGAAGGCTATGCCCACATTAACAACTAATATATCTCAACAGGAACACAGCTGTAGAGCAGAATGGTGCTGAAGGTCCAGGCCCCACTCTACACACGTTTCAGAGGATTTACTTCACGTAACTGTAGTCTGAACTGGTCTGCTGCCCACCATTTGCTGGAGGGCAGTAGGTGAGCTCCTGGAATTCATCTTCCAGTCTAATTTTATCCCAAATTAAAATAGGGTGCTCCAAGTACACACTGTGATGGGAACCAAAGCCCAGCAAGTGGAGATAACCAGGAGAGAGTCTTCAAAAGCACACCCTTGGTCCACAGTGAAGCGCTAACACGTGCATGTCCAAAGACATCTGGGCTCCCTGAGTGTTTCCAAAAGATGAACCAAGTTGTTTATTCAAAGAATCAGATTAATCTTGCTGGAGGTAAGAAAATAATCATTGTGCTGATTAGAATGGGATCAGTGGATGATCCTTTTATCCAGGAGATTCCTTCATTTGATTGGGCTTTATTGGTTCAAAGAAAATGGAAATTGTTTCTGAACTATCTCTGATGTTGGGTAATGGAAAAGCCAAAGCCTGACCTCTTTGAATCATTTCCATTACAAATAATGTCAACATGGTCCCTTAGACGCTGTGCTGGACAAATCTTTATGCCAGTATCTACTCTGAACTTCCTTCCCCGCTTCCTGCCCTCTTGAGCCTTCTCTTTCTGTAAGAGGACTGTGCTTCATTCTTCTGCGAAGGCTTCTGCTGAACAAAAGCAATTGACTCTGAAAGTCATACTCTGACATCAAACCCTTAGACTTTTCAAAGCATTGCTCAGGGTTTTAGATGTGAGTCTCCTATTGAATTTAATTGGAGCTGTGCAGCTGCACCAAAGCTTTCAAGATGCACATCCTGAAATATTCATGTTGCCTTTCTCTCTTTCCTTTCTCTCAGCCACATTTGTTAAAGTTTAAAGGAAGTGGCTTCCAGTTCTTGTAGGTGCAAATTTGTGCTTGCATAGTCTATGAAGACATTAGCATTTAGACATTGAACACCCTTGATTTGTATGCACCAGTCACTTGGTAAACAGCTGAAGTGGCTGCATATATGCTGTCAGTTAATTCTGGCTCCAAAAATGGATTCCATTTTTTAAAAGTCAAGCCCTATCAGATATCTGCTTTTCTATTACTTGCACATAACATGATTTCAATTCTAGCACTTTAAAATCCCCCCTGTCCAGGCAGAAGTTTTCCGTTGCTGGTTGGTTTGCTCTCAATTTGCAGGATCCCAAGGTTGTCCAAGGTTGCGTTCCTTTCAGGAGAGCATGACACAAGACAGAGGCACGGTATTAAAATATGGATGTATTCCCTCAGTTCATGTAGTACCCTTGAACAGAAGGTCTGGGAGCAGGACTTGGTTTCCTGAGATGGGTTTGCTCACTGTCTGAGAGAAAGGGTATGTGAGTGCTAGGTACAAGGGCACTGCAATGTAATAAGGATGATATATCATAATAAGGATGATATCACTCATTTTAGAGCCATGCATGTCGTGGGTATCTATCCCAGAGGAATCTCATCTTCAGAAATTATTTCAGGAATAATTATACTCTGTTCTTCTGACTTAAATATAGACTCTTCAGAACTAGCCATCATCTTATTTTCAAGCTTATCCGTCTCTGAAGGCTGCTTAACATGGAAGAGTTCCTAACTGGCTGACTGTAAAGCAAGCCTGCTAAAAATGCTGTCTGCTAAAAGAAGGGGGAGTGCTTCTGTTTATAGGGAAAAACCCAGGAGAAAATTGCAGGAATGCAGCTTTCTAGTCTCTGCTTCTCTGCTGATGTGCTGTATAGCCTTGATTCAGTAACCTGTTGTCGTCTCAGTCTGCCCATCAGTAAAATGGGTACAAGAGTAAAAGTAAGAATAACGAAGGGCAACTTGTGGCAAAGGCTGACTTTTTCATGGCACTCACCATTTTACAGAGTTGCTAATACTGCAAGCACGTGAGTTCCTGTGCTTCATAATTTCCTACTTGTTAGCTGTACTGAATTAACTGACCACATGCATGGCCCTAATCTATTGCAAACACAGACTAAAACACATTATCTTAAAAGACCATAAAGGCAAGCTGGCTGATAAGCAGAAAATCAGAAAAATCTGATTACTTGTTTGTAATTGCAGGCCCACACCCATAATTAATGTTCCTGGGCTGATCTGAGGCCTTCAGAAGCAAAAGATATTAGGAGAGCTTGTACTTTGGTTTGTTGTCATCAGGCTTTGTAAAATCTCTTGCATGAGGAGAATTCAGAAATACTGTTTTATCCTTCAGCCTGGGAAAGATTTGCCTCATCAGCAAGGTGCTGCTATTTTAGCTGCCTACCTTTCTAATTGAATTTAGAGTATAACAGAATCATCACTAGCAGCACTGCAAACCTTCACGGTTTGCTTTGGATAATTTTGTCTCACTGCTGCAGGGTTTTCTGCATACTGTTGGGAATACCCAGGGAAAAATGCAAATTGTGACATAGAATTACTTAGCTCTCCACAACAGCTGACAAGATCTAAGTACATTCTCTGTGTCTATCTCTGACTGCTTCTGATTTCACTTGTTGTCATGTGTTTAGACTGGCAATTGTTTTTTATAGGTAGACCTGTAGTGTTAATATCCTGCTTTGATGATATTACTCTTCAGGAATATTAATGAGTGGCTTCTGTATGTGGCATCTTTAAAACCCTCCACTGCTGGTATTTTTATTTATTTTTTATTTTTTTAAATGGTGAAAGAGTACTGCTGAAGGCCCTTTGGGTAAATATTATTTAAAGTAGTCCATGCATTTTAATTAGCAAAGGAATAGATAGATAAGGATGAAAGATTTGTTTTCCTCAGGCAAACCATGAGAACATCAGGCCCACAGGTAGCTTAGTTTAACTCCACAGAGATTACATTTATATCTCCTCATCTAAATCTTGGAAATGCTGTTCTGATACAAGCAGTACAAATTAAGGCAAGATAAAGGTGTCTTCTCTGCTGGAGGTTTAAGGTCCTTTTTGCTGCACATTATTCAGGTGTCTATACGGGGGGGGGGAAGCAAAACTAGAAAAACAAAACTGCAGCATAATCTGTGAATGAGACTCTATTTTTTGTGTGCGCAGGAAAAACATGGGTTGTCTTAACTAATGATTGGTCATAGAAGTGAGTTGAATGTGTTTCTTGGTCATGAACCAGTGGTTCCATGAAGCATATTTACATGTTTTGATTATTAAAAATCAGTTTTCTGTGTTAGTAAGCTTCTGGTAGCAGGTGCGCCTCTGGTACTCACCTTTGCTGTGTAGCTGCAGGCTAGTCATTTAACTTCTTGAGTAGGTTGTGTTTTGTTTTTTTTTTTTTTTTTTTTAAAAAAAAACCTTGAGGTTTTTAACCTCTTTTAAGAGGTTAAATGACTAGCCTGTGGCTACACAACATACATATTAGCACTCCTGTGGTATACAAGGGGTATGTTTTGAGGCAGCAGGTTAGCAATGACTTGTAGAGGCAGGAATTTTTACAGAGCCTCCATCAGTTTGATCACTTGAGCTCTAAGCAAGGGTTATTGTTTGCTTCTCGGGAGTAGCAACTTAGACTGAAAAAAGCTAAGGCCATGCACGGAAAAGTCTGAGGAAGGATGTTTTGCTGTAGTGTTCTCTCTCTCTGAAAGGGTTTGGAGTCTGCTGCATTGAGAGATCAACAAGGTTTGTTGTTGCTGGAGAATGTCAGGAGGACAAGGAAGGTGCTGCGTGTGTAGAGCTCCTCATAGGGCTACAGCTCATTTCCACGACACTGTCTAGTTTTCTAATGGGGTCATCAGCTCAGGAACAAGGAAATCTGCATGTCTTGGCTGAGATCAAATGGAAGGGACAGAAACTGATTGGAGGCACCAGAGGGTCTCCTGGTTCCCAGGGAGAAGGCTGAGCCGTGGGTGCTGCTGCTTCCTCTTCCTTCCACCCTTCAGAAGCAGCTGGGCTTGCTCGTGCCAAAACAGAGTGAATGACTGAAAGATAATGATGAGATTTTTCTAAATGCCTGCCTTGAGACCATTGTCGGCACAGCTTAGATAAAGGTGCCTGTTAGGTGGGAGATAAAGGAACCCATCGTACCTTGCAGTGTTCATTGTGTAGGAGCTGGTCTTAAAAGGTGTCTGGTCCTGTGCTGTGACAGGTGGCATATAGACCCAGCACCACTCGTTATGTTTTGCTTCAAGAGGAGGCTGAATATGCCACAGAACTTGATTGAGTTCCTGTGATACCAGAATAATTTTGTGTAGAGTTATTGTGCGTTATTCAATGAAGCAAAACGTTTCTGAACGGCCGTGTCTCTCAGTGCATGCAAAGATTGATTTGATTTCCTGACCTAAGACAGATTCTTTAGTGTTACTAAGCCCAAGACCCAAATGGGAAAGGGATGGTGTCTGCTCTCTAGGTTCTGCACTGATGTAGGTAGCCTCTGGGCTGCTCTAATTAATCTCTCCCCTGCTTTGGGATATTCAGAGCAAGAAGGGCAGGCTGGCAGCCAAAACCATTAGCTCTGTGCCAGGCGAGGGTCCCACATGCTGGTGGGGTCTGTAGCTCTGCCTCCCAGCCCCCTTGCTGTGCTGGTGCATCCAAATGGGGCAGCCCAGAGCCGAGAAATGTGAGACTTTGCATGAAAGGCTCTGAAAAATGCGTGCCAGGGCCATAACCATCATCGTGTGCAATTATGGCACACACACGGATAGATTTGTTAAAGAGAGCATAAGGTGGAAGAGCCTTCTACTTCCTAAGCAGAAGCCTTTTTACAGATGCCTCTGCCATTTACTGGTCATTTGTTGTGGTCTTTTGAGAAATAAGTCAGTGCTGTCTCCAACCTAATTACCAGTGTAAAAGACAATTTATCACTTACCAAAGCTCTGATTGCATTTTCAGCCTTGCATGGCCTCTTGGTTGGTAGGTGGAATTGGATACAAGATTGGCATTTTTTTTTAAGGGAAAGTTTTACAGAAAGAATAAGAAAGAAAGAAAAAAGGGAGCCAAAATTCAACTTCCAATTCTGTGCTTTAATGTCTGTCTGAAGTTTTTAAATTTTTTTTGAATGTAAGCTTATAGTAGTTCTCATTTAGAAATCAGGAAAAATAAAATCTCATTTAAGAAGTCTGTCTTTGGGTTCATATTTCTTAAAAAATTTTGCCCCTGAGAATGAAGATGCAGCTTCCCATGGCCTAAAATGCAAGGCTCAGCAGGAGAAATAGCTCACTTGAAAAAAAATCTGAGGCATAATTATTAATTAATGTACAAAAAAACCGATTTGGTGTGCAAAAATCTCTGACTTTTCCTCATTTTTATCACTGATTTCCTTTTCTGGACTTCAGATGCAGCTCTGAACAAGCCATCTTATGTTATATTTTTGCAGATCAAATAATCAGAAGAAAACAGGTCATATGTTTTGATAGATACCACATAAAAGGAAATGTTTAGGCTGCTATAGCCATATTCAAATTTTATTATAGGGAATTAAGTTTCTTCAAAGCAAATGGCTTTCTTTTACTTCTCAGTATTTCTTATGCAATTAGCGAGTTGGTTATATTAACTTGGTTGACAGACGATATTACTGATCTTATCAACTTTCACTTGTGTATACAGGGCTTTATTAATTTCTTGCTTGCTTATGAACTTCTTTGTCAACAATAAAATTGGTGGGTAAATGTGGAACATACGTGTCATGGTAATGCATTGTTTTCTTTGCTTATCGGTAAATAACAAACTTTCGGCAAATGAACAGGAGCAACAAGGGAGCAGGTGGGTCTTAGGGGTTTCTTTTGCCTCTGTTGGCACTTTGTCATGTTGCTAAGTTACAGTAGCTTTTGGCTTCTACTTTAGAGAGTAGAAGTTATTTTTAAATGTATAATGAACACAGTACCAGGGAATCCCAAAGCTGTTCTGGAAGTGGCTGTAATACAGGGAGAGATGAGGAATGCAGTCTGAAGGCCAACACTGCAAAACACTGGTCTGATACAAAACCAGCTCCTCCCATTGCATTACAATTACAAAGGTGCACATTATTTATTTTTTATAAAATGCCTTAAAAATAGCAAACAGTAATAATTAACCACTGGACTGGATGGTACCTGCCTGCGACTCACAGAGTATAGGCTGAGCATGGTTGTTTCTTTGAGAATGTAGGAATGATCATGACTAGAAGTAAAAAATTGCAAATTAACATCCCTGAAGATAATATTCTCAGAATAGATTCTATTTCCTTACTGAAAAGTTAGTTCTTTGTATTACTAGTCAAATGTTTTTATTCCTCATGTTGCAACGGTGATTGCATTATTACAACTATGGGAGAGAACAAGCAGTAAGACCCACCCCCCTAAGTAGGAATTTTGAACTTGCTGCAAGGTCACCCATCATTGTCCTTGCTATTCCTTCTTCGAAGGCACCAAAAGGGAAACTGAGTGGTATTTCTTAGGGTTCACTTGCTTTGGTGGCATTACAAAGGCTGAAGCTCTGAACTGAAAAATGGCATCAGCTTTCATACTGGAATTGGAAAATATGTACAGATTTTTATTGATATTCCAGTTGGTGAGAGGAAAACATAATTTTCCTGCTGGTTAGAAGTTGCACTCTACCATCTGTTGCTGGGCAGTGCAAGCCTTTGAAAGGGCTGGAGTTCAACTCCACTTGGCTTCAGGCTTAACCTGCCTCTCTAGTGGAGGAGAGGAGTCCAGGGGGTCAGATGGTGGGAGCATATGACTCAAAGCTGCTGGGAGACATCGGAGGATGGCCTGAGTCCAGGGAGATGAGCACAGGGTAGCTTAATGCAGAAAATTGCTAAGTAATGTGCTTTGGCAGCAAGTTGACTGTCTGAGTGCCGTGAAATCGCACGGGGCAGTGAGAGGGGAAAGGAAAGGATGCCCTGTATCAGGGGATTGAAACCCAAAGAGAGGTGCAGGAAACCAGTGAGTCTACAGAAAAAAGATGGGACTTTCAGGCCATTGGCTGAGCCTCTGTTTTATATCAGTTCACAATTTCCAGCTGTGTACATTAACTCAACATACTACTTGCCAGAGTTGGGCAGTGTTGGCAGATTCCAATGCAGCGGGAGGTGAGACCTTGACAGTATGTTCTGTGGTCTGAGTTCTTCTACCTGAAGTTATTCTTTCATCCAGTCTTTCCTTTTCCTGCTGATACAGGTCCTGGAGGAAGGGTTTGGGTTTTTTTCATTGTCTTTTTGTCGTTTGTTTTTTTTTTCCTTCTTTTTTTTTTTCCTCAAGGGTTCATAGATTTTTCAGTTCTGCTTCTGTAGTCCGTAGGTATCCTATTCCTGTTAAAGATATTTCCATGGAGGTATAGGGAATATTCTTGTCCATGCAATGCTCTTCTCTGCTTGTTGGGAAGCTGATAAAAGACTGCTTTTTGCCTTTTTTTTTTTTTTCTTTTTCTTTTTTTTTTTTCTCTGGATACCTCAGTTTTCTCTCAAGCTGAATTGTCTAAATTCTAGATTCCTATATGTCAGGGGAAAAAGTACGTGAAACCTCAGAGACCCAGCTGGGGAGAAGCAGCAAGCCCCAGGACACCTGTCTAAGGGAAAAACCAGAAGAGCTGTAAAGGTGACAGCGGTACTAAGCATTTCTTTTGCAGATGGTTACAGGTATAGACTGACTCGCACACTGACTACCTGAGGCAATTCTCCCTTCGTGTCCCAGGAGCCCGCTGGGTTGTCTGATTCATCCCTGCAGGCTGAGACAACCATCACGCTCTGAAACATGGATTTCAAGGGGATTTCACTCATTGTCTCAGCATGGCACTCTTCAGGACAGCTATCCCTCTTCAGAAATCATCATAATTGTGCCTAGGCTTCTCAAAGGAGGCTGTGCTGGGTTTCCAGCCTCCCCTGCGATCTGGGCTCCTTATGCAGTGACATGGCTTCAGAGACGTCCTTTCTTCTTAGAACAGATGAAGTCAATGGGGGGTCTGCAGAAACAGGCTTTTGAAAGAGAGTCAGTGAATATAATGGGGAGCAGGAAACTTTCCAGATGGTTTTAAACATCTTAGGGCTAAGATAATTATGCCTATCACTATATATACGCCTATAAACTTTAGAGGTAAGCCTCTAAAATGCAGAGAGAGGGTCTGGTCAAGTCTCTGTCCTTCTCTGCTTGGCACCATCAGGGGTATTACAAACAAAAATGAGAGCGGCAGATTGCAGCAGAGTTGCCATGGGTGAACGACAGGGAGACCCAGCGGCCAGAGGCAGGTCTGGCTTTTTCTTTTTCTTTTTTTTTTTTTTTTCCTTCCCATAGAGCAGAGAGAAATTCTTGCACCTCCTGTAGGACTGATCATGGAGGTTTGTTAAATGCGAACCACAGCTCCACATTCTCAGAGATTCAAGAGCAGACCCAGCTTAGAGCAAGTACCATCTGTCACTTGTCACCAGCACTGTCCCACCAGGCAAAGCTGCAGTGGGGCAGTGCTGCAGCCACCAGATGTCAAGCCATGAGTGGGGAAGCAATGCAAAAAGATGATTATTCACTGGTTTGCACAATAAGGGAATTAGGGAGCATCTGAATCTCACAGCACGTTAAAAACTCAGAAGAAGCATTATTTCCACATAGTGTATAACTGAACTGTGGAGTTTGTTACTGTGTCATTTGGTGGGGATAAAAATTTTAGATGGCTTCCAAAAGCCACTGGGAAACATTATAGAAGGAAAATGCACTGACTGGTAAGCACAGCAATGCAGAAAAAAAAATCTCACACTGGTAACTCCTCCCAGTTACTCACCACGGAAGGATAACTTTAGACCTTTTCTCTACACACCTGCAGCTGGTGACTGACAGGCATTGCATTAGACCTCAAGTGCACATAAACCAGTATGACAATTCCTATGTTTCTGATGCTGACTTTAAAGCGGGAAGCTATGTGGTTTGAGATGATTTTGGACTCCTCTTGATATTCAGTCTCAGGCCAAAAAATGGCCAAGAAGGATGAAGAAAGAAGGGCGAAGAAAGAAGGACAAGTATATGCATGTAAGATTTATTACTATCATTTGCTATGGAAAAGTCTGGCAAACCATTTAATTCTGCACTCCGTTTGTAAAATAACATCTGTAGGGACCATGCAGTCTCTATAGTGAAAGATTTAATGACTGAAATAGTCACATATGATGGTGAAGACAGCCACAAAGGCATTGCAATAGGCTGGTGAGTGGCCATGTAAGAAGATGGGGCGCTGGCCTTGCTTATCCTATCAGACCAGAGCCACTCTCAGCATGGTTCACAGGCTTCTTCGAGCAGTGGCAATTCATATAGATGCTTGGCTTGTCATAGATCCAAAGTAAAACGTATTAGCCTCAACCTAATGAAGGAGATTAAGATAAACACATCTTCTTCATCTTTGTTGTGAGCTAAGAGTGTGCATATGAGCAGTTACTGCAGATCAACCAACGTGTGGTAACTCATTACGCTGCAATAGCTCGGTCATGCTTCTGAGCCCTTGAGCTTCTCAGTTTACTGCAAGGATCTTCATTTACTGCCGAGCTCATACCTCCTCTTTGTTTTTCAGTGAGCAATTCCACTGGCATTTTATGCTCTTCTCTCCCTTTACCTGCAATTCCTTTGACGTTTGTCTGAAACACACCTCAAACACACCTCAAATCCCAGTGTCAAGATATAGAAACGAGTAGATCTTGTTGTTCTTGACCTTTTTTGGAACCTCAAGGAACAGCCCTGGAGCTGTTTCCTTTGAAGTATATTGACCCATTTATATCTATGACAGATGCCTGGGAGGTGCCAAGATGCAGGTTTCCCACCTTGGGAAGGAGCAAAGGTCTGTGCTCATTCAGCCCTGTGGAGGGTTAATTATTGTTTTGCTTAAAAAAGCATTCGGCTGCCCTTAGGTATAGGAATTTATTTAAGCCTTATCTGCATAATTATCATGTTTATTGCTCAACACAGCTGGATGGATATGAAGAGTATGCAGTTTTTGATACACAGTTTATGTCAGAACCATTACAAGGGAAAATGATCATCTCTTATAGCCCCTGCAAAGAGGCTGGCAGTAATAGTTAGTTTTCTGACTTTAAAAAACAAATCCTAAGACCAAATTTATTGAGCCTATTTACATATTTTTGATGCTAAAGCTTTTTCTCTATGGAAATGCGTGCTGTGGTGATGAACAACCAGGATTTTGAAGGGTGATTGGTGACCCGAGGTGCTTTACTTAATAGACTCAAATTGAAGAGAGGAGGGAACTGCATCACATGAAAGTCATTCACCTCTTTCAGGGACTCCTGTCAGGGACTCCTGTCAGGCACCCAAATCACCATTTGTCTCCAGAAATCTTACCCACTTCTAACATGATTGTTGTTGAGGTATTTAACATAGGAATTCTGGAGTAGCCAGAAAAATATAGAAAGCATTTAAATCTATGGTTCTGTTTTTTTTTTAAATCTTGCAGTATGTCTAGTATGTTGTATCCTTTATAGGTAAGCTTTTACCAGGCATTGGTGAGTAGTTCTGTATTTGTAATAGGGTATAAGCATTTAAATGGTTCACATCAGAGAGTTCTTACTATTTCAAATTCATATTATTGCATGAGGCAGCATACTGCAGTCTGAGCGCTTCCTGGTCCAGCCTGCCGTCTGCAGAAGTCTTGCAGATACCTGCATCTCACAACCCTGGGGCAGCAGCTGGCTCACATGCTGGTGTGACTGCCAGAGATCTGGAATAACACTTGAAAATGAATATGAGATGCACACAAGTCCAAGCAAGGGCAGGGATCTTCACTGTATATTTTAGCCGCTGACAACCTTCTGTTCAAAGTGGGGGTGAGGCGCTACGGTGAAAAAATGAACATGTAGCATCATTCTTAAAAAGCTGATATCACCAGATAACATCTGATCACAGCAACTGGGTTATGAAATAAGAATACAAAAGACCTAAAAAAAAAAGCATTTCAGTTACTGTCACCTTCATCAGTGATGTGAGAGCTATTTAATTTAAAACACTGATTGTGTGTGGTAGGAATAAGTACCAGTCAGTCTGTTGTCATTAGTTGGAGTGCTAGCTACTTCTATTTTCTGTTTGTTTGCTTGTTTTATGAGTGAGCCTTTTAGTTGTAGTTGGCAAGATGATGAACATGGTGAAGTGACAGGGTGGAATCTTTGCATAAAAGCCAAAATAGTTAGAAGAGAAGGAGGCGAACAGCCATCAGTTATGACTTCTCTCCTTCGCTCCAGTGATCTCTCCATATTCCATAGATGATAAATTACCTATCACTCCCTTTCATTGGGAGACATCTCTTCCCATGCTGACATCTTTCTCCTACTCCTCAGTTACTCAGCTACCTTCTCTCTTTTGGTCTGATCAATATTTCTAGTCAGACAAATTGCTTTTGACTTGCTTACTCTGAAGAGTGTGTGTGTGTAACTTCCAACTGTATGAGCTGGACTTAAAAGTTATGTAATCTCCACCCACAAACGTTACCTGGCTCTCAGTTACAGCTTTGTCCCTATAAAAATAGGTGGTGTCACAATGGCCTGATGATCGTGGTACAAGATACCCATCAGGCTAAAAGGCTGTTTAGCAGGAGGTAGCTCCTGAAGACCTTACATGTATGTAAATCCCTTTGGCAGTGAAGAGACCTCCCTGGCCACAGCACAGAAACTTACTTGCCCTTATCCTACAAGTTGTGAAATCTGTGAGAAGAATATAGAAAGTATTTGATCTTTATTATCTCTCCTGAATGCTTTTCTAATGCCAAGCCATTTCAGAACTGAGCAGTTGTTTAATCTCCTTTCCCATTTCTGCTTTACAGTTCTGCAGATCAGCACAAAGTGTGAACAATTTGTCGGATAGGCCAGGGGATCGGTGTCAAAATCATGAGTCTGAGCCTGGGTTGTGAACTTAGGACTGTCTTGAGCTGAATTATACAGTATTCTTAAGTGAACTGAAAAGATATGTCTTTTAACTGCTGCTGGCCGCTGCCAGGTGACTTCTCTGGGTTTGCACATGGGGAGCAGAGCACGTCAGCCCTGCTGAGGGGTACCACGCGTTCTCTGCAAAGGTAACAGGTGAGAGGTCTCACTAGTAGCTTACCTATTTGGCATCAGATTTTAACAAGGTCTGCAAATACACAGCTAAGCCTATCATTGAGATGTCTTTCTGAATCTTTTTTTCATGAATGTTTTTCAGTCTTTTTTTCAGTTTTTGCCCCAAATTCTCTTGCTGTTATTCTAATTCCAAAATCTTGAGATGAGAAGTAGGTGAAATGTTTTCATTACTCTGAAGAGACCAATCATGGTATGAAGAGTCATATTACATTCCCGATTAAGAGACTTCACTTAGTATTTGACAGAACTATCGTCCCAGCCCATGTTTTTAACTTACCATCACAGACTGTACTTTCAAGGTGTTGATTAGCTTAGAGGGGTTTCCAGTTTGTTAAACCATCTTCCTTTCTGGCTACACTCTGTCACGTTTCCTCACCATGGGATAAACAAACCTTTCTACAGGTGATCAGCACAACATATGGCCTCAAATTAGAAAGCAGTGAGACTTGGCCATTTCCCTTGTTGAGTAGTACCTTACTCCAAATGAGGTCTCATTAGAGGGAAGGTAACCCCGTGGAGAGAGGCAGAGGAGCTGCTCCTTAGATGGCTTTCTTTTAATTTCCTGATATGTAGCTTGCTGCAGGGTGAAATAGGTGTTGTCTTGTGAAGAGCAGCCAGTGGCTGAGGCTCTATCTTACGAGCTTCCTTGTGAGGGATGGCTGATGAGTGCCCTAGATGGGAGACTTTATGGAAGTGCCTCATTTGGACCTCTCATACTCTGCACCTTGATGCTAGGGGCTGGAATTCCTTGTGAGAAGACGATGGATCTGGGTGAAAGTAGGACAAAAGTGTTTGGTTTGGTCAGAGTAAAAGAGAAATAGGGAAGATGGGAAAAATGAAGACCATAAAAGTTTCACATAGATGATGAAGAGTTTGATTTCTTGGGGACTATTGAAGGATAAACTTCCGAGACATTTAAGGCATGCTTCTCACTAACTACATTCACAAATAGATCTTCCTTCTTCCCTTTAAAGCCTAGCACTACAATCCTCTGACAACTTGCATTACATTCAGCGGGACTGTGTAGTATTACATCATGTCATGTTTTGGTTTCTTTTTTTTCACTCCCTGGTGCTAACAGGAGGTGACATTACATGAGTGAGCTAATGTAGCTAAAGTAGCTGTGATGGTGTGGGCTATCACCTGAACTGAAGTCAAGAGGGTGAAAAAAAATAAAGCAAAGAAAAAAGTATCCTGTTCTTTGGAAAGTGCACTGATTTTGCAAGCGATAGGATTCAAAGTAGACATTGCTGAATGATGAGCAGAGATTTCAGTAATTTTTCTTGGGGAGGGAGGAACCCACCACGATCTATTTCTGGCTTTTCAGGGTTTATCTTAAAGTATTTGCTAATGGCTTATAGAGTGTTCTTAAATACTTGGTTTACTTACTATTTTTGGCGATTGGTCTCTGAAGGCATACGTTATCATTTCTGCACCTTGGCCAGCTAAAAATGAATGCTAAATAAACAAGGGATTTGGGGGTATTTTTGCTAATTGCAGGCATCCTCTTAAGGAAACACTCATGACCCGCAGTGGTTGAATCTCACAGAAAAAGGCCCTCAGGAAAAACTTGCTGATGTTGTTATCAAAAATGTCTTGAAATCTTATGTTAATTCCAACAGCTTTTGGGGAGACAACAGCACTATGGGCTTTTTAGAGCAGCAATCTATTAACTTCTGCTTTAGGAGCAATGTCTACCCATGCCAATATTCACACAACTCAGGACGCAGCCAGCCCTGAACAGTGGGGACTCTCTCAAGCAGCAGTTTTGTGCTCAGTCTCATTGATGTTAACTTGCACCTTTTTGTTGTGTACTGTCTCACCTGAGATTATCCAAGAGTCCAGTTAGTGAAAATCCTGATTTGACATTTGGGTCCAGGATGCAGGTCTGCTTGATTCAGAACAGAGAAATGAGTTAAAATATTCCCTTTGCTGGACAGTGTGTTGGGTGGGTTAGGTTACATCCCTCTGCTGGATCAAGGATATATCAAGTAAGTAAAAAAATCGCCTTAGAAGGTAGAGATGTATTTTTGGTGAGGTGGCGTAAATGTCATATCTCATTTGAGTGGAGTTCTGATCTGAAACAGGTATTTAAACATGGAAAACCAGCTTTTGGCCACTTTGGGGTGGTTTAATCTGTCTGATTTGACCACAGACTCTCTACTGGACATGGCAAATCTTTCTTACTTAAGGGCTTGTCTAAACCGTTACATCTCCAAGAAATTTTGAATCAAAGTCTTCTAATAAAAAGCCCACTGTCCTTTTATATTAAAAATAATTTCCTTAGAACTCAGATTTTGTTCTGAATTCTTACTGCTTTTTAAGTTTTACTGCACTCTACCAGTGAGGCAATGTTATGTGGAGAGCACCTCTAATTTCAGACTTCTCCCTTGATGTTTGTTAGCATATTCCTGATAAAGAGCTCAGAGAAGAGCAACAAAGTAGTTATGAGCACAAATAAATGTAATTACACAGAAAAATTAAGATCGTACGGTGTGGTATCTGAGTAACGAATTATTATGTGGTAGGAAACAGAGAAGAAGGTCTTAGAAGTACCTGCAAAATAAGAGCTTCAGGGAGGAAAGAATTATTTACAGGTAGAAAGCATAAGGGAGAGTAACGTAATGAAACAAAGGAAAACTTGTTTCAAGTATCAGCCAAACTTCTGACAGTGAGATGTATTGTGTTATGATACTGTCTCCCTGGGCAAGTGGCAGTAGTTCAGTGTCTGGCATGTTTAAAGCTAAACCAGACAAGACCCTGAAAAATGAGTAATAAGGAAAAACCCACAGCACAGGAAGATGAACTGGAAGACCCAAGTAGTTGCTACTGGTCTCATGATCCCATGTTATCACTCCACATAAGTAGAGCCCAGGAAAAGAGATGTTTTTCTGTATTCATGCAAAGTTAAGAGGTTTGTCCATGCCATCTGTAGTAATCATGTCTTGGCTGAGATGAAAGGAAAGGTGAGGATTCCAGTAAGCTTAATTCTGTTGTTACGGTATTAAAACCCCAGTTATTTTCCTTAAAAATATTTTTAAATTTCAGTCTTAAAAAAAAGAAATGTTAAAATGAAGGAGTCCTGCATGTCTGCTTAAGACTGAAAGAAATGAATAACCTCTAAGAAAAAATTAAAAAACAAACTGCATTGTGTCTGATGGATAATGCAGTCAGAGTCTGGGGATGTGTCATCTGTCTGAAGCTCAAAAGAACTTACATTTCTAATGTAACAACAACAACAACAAAATGCTAAGCAATAATTGGATTCCCCACCAAATATCAGAAACTTTAAAAAATGTGAAACTTTTTTAGGAAAGAAATTAGAGCTATGCTAGAAAAGTCCAGAAATATATGTTACGTTCCTTAAACTTCAGGATGAATGCTCAGGTGCTTTTATAAAGCAAATGCTTGATTTACCAGGAGACAAAAGAAATATTTAATACTTCCATGGGTTGTCGAACTTGTTATCTCTGTGGAGATGGTGCTGAGCATCATCTCATCAGAGCAGGATTCTCCATCCCCAGCTCCGAGGTGGTACCTCACAGCCGGCCTCAGCTCCAAGCTTAGAGGTCCAGAGTTGGGAGCAGCCGTGTGTGTTGACTGTGTGTCCTGGTTTCAGCTGGGATAGAGTTAAGTGTCTTCCTACTAGCTGGTACAGTGCTGTGTTTTGAGTTCAGTATGAGAAGAATGTTGATAACACTCTGATGTTTT
>JANZLQ010000044.1:13458869-13550727 GCA_026212715.1 Elanus axillaris | reverse complement strand
GAAGTTGGGAGGGAACACAGCCAGGGCACCTGACCCAAACTGGCCAACGAGGTATTCCATACCATGGGACGTCACATGCAGGAAATAACTGGGTGGTGGGGGAGTTGGGATCGCCGCTTGGGTGTCGATCGGCCGGTGGTGAGCAATTACTCTGTGCACCATTCGTACATTCCAATCCTTTTACTATTACTGTTGTCATTTTATTAATGTTATCATTATAATTACTTCCTTCTTTTCTGTTCTATTAAACCGTTCTTATCTCAACCCACGAGTTTTACTTTTTTTTCCTGATTTTCTCCCCCATCCCACTTGGGGGGGGGGAAGGGGTGAGCGGCTGCGTGGTGTTAGTTGCTCGCTGGCGTTAAACCATGACACTGTGGTATCTGAAATATCTCAATGAGGAAACGGAGAAAAAGAAAGTGTAGTAGCCTGTCAGTCTTCTGGATGTCTGAATAGGTGATTTCTCAGGAAACTGCTAAGCAAAACCTTCAGGTTTTGTTTTTTTCCACCACTCCCTGCTGAAATAGGACTTGTTTGGAGGTACGGCTTGTGACATATGAGAAACTCAAATGACTTGTCCAAGGTCATATTGAGTTTACAGTGTGGACAGGGTATAAACCCTGACCCTGAGCCCTTCTTTCTGTGGTTGGACTCTGATCTAGTGGCTGGGAGTTTGCTGAACCTGGAGGTCAGTGGTAAATAGCTCTTAATGCCTGGAGAGAGGTGCAGTGTGGCTCACCTCGTAGCTGCAGCCCAGCTGTTACAGGGAGCCCTGATCCTTCTCCCCAGGGCTCTTGCAGAGCTGCTGTTACTGTGGTGTTCTCCTGGCATAGAGAGCCACAGTATTTATTGCTGGGTGCCGTGGCCAGGCGAAGGCAGCGGCAGTGGCACTCCTTGTGCTGAGGGTGTCTGTGTCCCTGCTGTGACCTACAGCCCCTGCTCCCTGCGGCTCCGCTCAGCTGCCCTGCTCCAAATCCCCTGTGCCTCCTGTTCCCCTGCCCTCTCTAACCCTCTCTGTCACCTAATAAAAATCTACAGAAGACATTCAAACTCCTGCTGAAGAGCTTTAGGATTCCTCTCCCTACCAGCTGACAGCAGGTCAGTCCCACCTTCAGGATTGTTAAAAAGGACCAAGAGAAGTTTGATGGTGCTCGAATTTGAAGTCAGGAGCTGGCTGCTCCCAGCCTGCTTCTACACCAATTAGAGAAGGCTGCCACTCTTGTGGCTGATGCATAATTTTAGGCAAGGACATTTGAATCAGCGTAGTATTTCATTGAATGTAAATGCTCTGACTCAACCTTATTTTAACCTTTGCGTGACTATAGAATGCTGTTGGTTTGAAGAGATCCCAGGGGGGTGTTAAAACTGTCCACGTGGGAGAGTTCATTTTATAAATACAAACTGTGCAGACAGTTTGCTCGGAAACTACGTAAATTATTTAGCAATAAACAGCACTTGTGATTTTAGGAGGGCGCTGCAGATTGATAAGCTGACTTTGGAAAGGTCAGCAGCTGTGACTTAATTGCTCAAGGGCCCCCACTAATGATCTCTCCTGCACACCCTGGGCTGCGGTACGGGCACTGGCAGGGAGCACCCCGGCGTGAGCAGGGCTGGTGGGCGGCAGGAGCAGCATCTTTCAGGGGCAGACGTGCTGATGCTGTTGGAAGAAGTGATGCCAGGTTCAGTTTTCAAACCCAGTCACCCAGCAGCCCTGAAGTTGTCATCTGAATCTAAAAGAGCCTCAAACAGCTCTTCTGGAGGTCCTGTGGAGCACAAGTCTAGGCCGTAAAGAAAACTTGTTTAGAAACTTTGCCTTTTCTTTTTTCCCTTTCTACTTTACCCTTTCCCTTTCTATTTTACCTTTTCCTTTGGTGCTCCCTGAGTTGGTGCTATCATCCTGATTTAGTCCCAGGCTAGTAATTTCACACCTGCTCTTGTCTCACTGGCCTTTTGTTATGTTTTGACTGAAAATGTCAATTACAGATGCAGTTATCTGCATTCCTGAAGAGAGTTGCATGTCCCTCTAAGTCTCCTGTGTGTACAATTCTTTTCATTAAATTTGTATTTTAGTTGCAAGTTTCCCAGGGCTCTGGCTGGTGGCACCAGTTTGAGAGTGATGGGGCTCAATTTCTCCAGAATTGTGAAGAGTTTTCTGCAAGCAGGTACATCTCTCCTGGCATCTCTGTTAAGCTATCAGTTTTGTGAGGTGATCATTAGGAAACAATAGGCTCTTTTGGAGGCTGTACGACTCGGTAATTTTGGAAGTTGTGACTTGGCTGTTTCCATACTGCTGACTTACAAATTTGAGATTTGCCAAGTGGTAAGTTTTGATTCTGCCAAGTTGTGACCTACAGAACTATAGAGTTGTGCAGTCACAACTTGCTGAGAGCTGGAGATATCCGAGGTGCTTGGGTTTCTGAGAGACAGGGATTAAGCTTAAGCTCTTAAACTTTTTTTCCCAAACAGGCCTCAGCTTAATTATTATGATAACAGAAAAAATACATAGAACCACATATTCTTTCTTTTTAATAGGGGAGTAACTGTCCTAAACCTTCTAAGGAGAGTAGGTCTCCCTGGGCATATCTCTGTCTTCATCTGCTAATGGGAAATACCTGCATTGATGTCAAGGGATGCTGGATTGGCATCTTCTGTATTTTATACACTTTTCATCTGACCTGTTCTGTTGTATGTAGCTACCTGAATATCAGACCACTTACCATTTACACTGAATGGTAACGCTCAGGCCTTCTGACAAGCTATAGATACTGCAAGCAGATCTTTAAAATTGCTCCAGAGTTTCCCTTGAAAAGATCCATTTTAATAGCACAGGTGAACGGCTAGCATCCAGGGCTAAAGAGTGCTGAAGTGCACAAATGGTCCTGATGTCAGCCAAATGAACTGGATCATCCAATTATTTTCAATTACAATTTTGATCCTTTCCTTAACGTTTTCCTATGCTGATATCTGTGTTGGTAATGTAGCCAACTCTGGCTTTATGATCCCCCTTGTTGCAACGTGCTGTGCTTAATTACTTTGCCTCTGTAACAAACAGACATTCTGAACAATTAGACAATAATATGGAAGCAGGAAAGGAAAATAGCTTAACATACTTTCATTTTAATTATGCTGATAGTGCACCCCATGGTTTTGAATCAATGCTGGAATAATGTTCTTTTGATAGTCTTCAATAACTTTAAACGAGATCTAATAAATTTGTATTTTTATGTGAAGTTTAGAAGGAAAAATCCCTTGTTGTTGATTTTATTTTCAATTGAAAATCACAAGTCCCATGATTTGTACACTTGTGTTCTAATTGGTTGTCCACCCCCATTGAACAAATCACTTAAACACCTTAATTGCTATTCTGGAAGGGATTACACTTCGACCACATGTTTAGCACTTTCCTGAGTTGCTGCCCTGTTGCAAAAACATCCCTCTTGCATTTTAGAAATTGGTGAAATACAAGGAATTATAATTAGGGCTTTTTTTTTTCCTATAACAATCACAAATTTCTATGCATAATTGTTTTTAAAGCTAATAAGCTGACAGTAAGCAGAGTAGACTCTTCGCAAGTAGGAATGAAGACTGGTGTCATAAAATGAATGCCCAGCTGCTTTGTTCTTTAAAATTAAATTAAGCTAATTTTGGCAGGGCTGCTATTGGGCCACGCTGACGCTAACATGCAACTTTGCTGTATTGTGCTACGCAGCCACAGGTGCATATTTAGCTCCTCAAATCTTCTTCACAAATGTCACAATAATAAAACAAGCAGCACTAAACCAGCCAGGTTTCCAAGACGATATGGGGAACAAACAGATTAATTCCTTTATTAATACAGTTTATGTGGAATTACCATAATTTTTAAACTATGACTTTCAACAGGTCTGCTAATATAAAAAAAGTATCGAAGGCATACGGAAAGCCTTTGTGAGCTGCTCCTGTAGTCTTAAAATAAATAAACAAATAAAGCAAGCAAGCAAAATTTAAATAGTTTAAATATTTAAATATTTAAATAGCATTTTAAAGTTCAGAGGATGTGATAAGAAATCCGTTTCCATCATTGAGAAATGTTTAGGGTATTTAAGGAGATAACTGAGTGTGCTGCACTTAGTTTCTAATGAACTTAGTAAGGGTTATGCTGGGATACAGCTAAATGAAGGTTCATTTCACACAGCTTAAACTCCCAGTCTTTGCAGGGAAACGTCTGGAAGTTTCCAGTGTTTGACTGTCTAAATTCAGCTTTGCAAAACTTGGCATCTCTTGCCTCTGTGTATATAACTGAGGCCAGAAATTGTCTTCAAAAGCCTTAGTTCGTGATGAGAACTCTCAGGAATATTTGGTTTTGTAAGGGTTTTGTACTGCTAAATCTGGTTCTGAAAGTTCCAATTTAGATTTGCACAGCAGCGTGGAAAAGAAAGGTCTGAATAAGCTCCCAGTGCCTACGGGATGGAAATATGGTTGGCCAGGTTTGTGCTCATGCACAGCATCCCCACCAAGCCCTTTGGGTGTATCTGCTGGCTGGTTATGCAGGAGTGATTGTGGTCTGGATGAGCAATATATCAGTTTGCCTAAGGAGCCAGAAAAATTAGTTTTGGTGGGTTCAAATTATTACAAAATGGGTATGACTTGAAAAGAAAAAGAAAAAATTTCGTGCTCATTGGGTGATTAGTACTTTGAAATTTCTGTCTTTAGCTGCGTTTCTTAATAAAGTCTGGCCTGTGATGCCTATTAAAATAAGACAGTTCTCAGGTTACTGTTTTAGACTGCACAAGTTTTTACAGTTTATTTGGAAAAGGAGTTTCAGCAGAAGATTTATAAAAGGATAACGAATTTAGAGTGTGTGTATAAGTATGTGTAGGATGCATGTTCCATCTGAGATTTTTAAAAAGCAAGTGAATGATATGTACCATCTTTCAAAAAGGGGTCTCATGGAAGCATGTGACATTAGCTATCGAATAGAGAAGGCTCCAAAGTTGTTATTCACTACTGAAAACCTTGGCTATGCACCCTGAAGCACTCACTGTGTTAGATCAGGCTAAACCAACATGATTATTTTTATTGCTGCTCAGCATTGTGGTTTGACCCAACTTCTCCAAAACTGAGTGCAACAACACTACTGCTTAGCTAGATATAGCTTGTCAAATGGTTTTACAAACATTAATATATTATGCTAACCTTTGTATTACTTGGTATACAGCTGAACATAGATCCCAGATATTCAGGTGATAGTGTTCCTGCTGTATTCTCTAGACTGTTGACTTTTCAATAATTCGCTTTGCCCACAGGGTCCCTTGAGCAAAAGTTTTGGAAGAAAAAAGAAAGGCCTACTTGATTTACAGTGATCAGGTAGACAAATGCCTCTACTTTCCCGACTGAAAGCTGTTTTCTGCTAAGCAGCAGATAGAGCTGTCAGTGGGGAAAATTATTTGACATCGCCTGAGTTTCTCAACCACAGCATAACTGAAGTGCTTCCTGTAATATGGAGCATTTATGGATAATATTTGTAGAGTAATTGCCATGCAATCACTGCTCCACTGCCAAAGATTTCAGTCTGTTGTTACGAACCTTGCAGTAAAAATCCTACTGGGGACGGGGCGATGAAAACATCACAAGCATTTTGGAAAATGATGTGAGGTCAGTTGGTTTGATTTGACTTGATGTGGGTATTCAATATGCTGCACTGCTTGGTGTTGAGAGCATTTTCATTTCAAATCTGAAAAGTGGGAAGCCTCTCAGATGAAAATTAGCAGGGAGCTGGAATGCAATTACCGGTGTTCACGGTATCTAGAAAGAAACAAGAACCTGTTGTCCTTTGGGTGACTCCGTGTGTTGTGCTCTTTTGGAAAAGGAACAAGAAGTCCAGGTCTAAAAAACTGGTCATTTTTTTCTTGTTACATAACATATTTTTGATAAGCATTCTTATCCTTTTCTTGAAAGATGCAGTCTTTTCTTGTCATTTGAGGAAATTAGATTCTTGATGGCAAATCCAACTGAACCGTTCTTCGAATTTTTCATCTAACAGTAGAAAAATCTTATATCTAATCTAAATACAATGTCTAGTATCTTTGATTTTTCTTATCTAATATTGAACAGTGGCCGATTAATTTTACTTCTGAGAGTTCATTGTTTTTCTTCTGCCTAATGATAAATATTTACTCTTTGCTATGGAAGATTAGTGATCCTTCCCTGCGTGATACCCCTTCATCATAATTTTTAGCATGTTTAATCTAACTTTTTTGAAAACTTTCACTTGAAAGCAGTGTTCTATTGTCAGATTCTTTTACGACTTTTAGAAAGTTGAGCCAGGGTGTGGTTTCCCTGCTGTTCTGCAAGCTGTGCGCTTTCCTGAGTCTCTTGTGCTGAGTCACCAAAAGCAGGATCTCATCATGTAGCTTTTGCTGTCTACGTTACTGAGCTACATGATAGTCAGTGTTTTACTCCCTAAACTGAACTGTCAGAGTAGTGAGCTGATTGTTTCTCATTAAGGTGCTGCAAAATGCTCAGCTGTGTTTGGAGGAATTTGCTGTAAGGTGGCTGCAACTTTCCCTGACCTTTAATTTAATTTATTTGTTTTTCTTCCACCAAGGTTCTCAAAGTCAGCAAAAGTAATATTCTTACTGGGCTGATTAACCTGAGGAAGTGTCTCACTTAAACAAGGGTGTAAGTTAGGTGAGGGACTTCTTTGGCAGAAGGAATTCAGTGGAGATAAAGCAGCCGTGCAGTAAAGGCTGGCTGGTGTGAAAAGAATTTTAATGGAAATGGGCATGTTGGTCCCATTTCTATGGCAAGACATCTCCTTTGCCACATTACCGCATTCAGTGCCTCCCCCTGAGCTCTGTGCCCAGCAGCCAAGACTGAAGGGGTCAAGAAGGACTGGTCTCCCCTCCAGAGGAGGGTATGTTCCGGAGGAGGAAGGCTGGGGCTGGCTGCCTTGGCCTACAAGAGCACTCCTGAACGGTGGGGAGAGTTTTTGTTTAGAGCGGAGCAAAACCTAAATGCTATCAATGTTGTCGTTTCCATTTTTTATTTGCTTCTTTAACTTCTTTGGTCCCTTTGCAAAGATTTTTGCACATCCAGGAAAGGCATTGCTTTGGGGATGCTCTGGCTCTATGTCTGACTGTGTGATGTGGAGGTCTCCTGTGTAAGCAGTTTGGGCTTACTGCTTTCAGACCTGCCAGTGTCTGCAAATCTTGAGTCTGGACTTTGAATACTCAGTCATCTGCTCTCCTAGACTGGCTATGCACATGCACAATGTGTTCTCTGAGAGCTGATATTATGTTCCACTGAGCCTTTTTTCTTATTATTTCTTCCCACTTACGTTTCTTGATGTGCTTGGCAAATTTCCAGAAGCTCCCTTCTCAAAGAGAGCCATTGGAGGGTCTTGTTCTCCAATGACCTGGAAATGTTTTTATTGCTAATATTTCTTCATAAATGTTGTTTTTGAAGCCTTATAATCTAGCGTCCAACCTAGCCTAGGAATTAGACAGACCAAGTTTTGTATTTGTGGTGATAGCTCTGTTGTAAGCTAGTATTGTTCCCGTACCCTTGGTAGAGTTCCAGTGTGGATTTGTGCCTTGCATTTGGGGGGGATGACTGCTTGATTCTTCCCTTCACTGTTCTGCTTTTCTTACCGGTATTTGCCACGCTCCAGCAATGTTATATTTGCTCTTTCTGCAGAACACAAACTTCTAGTCTGAAATTTCTGTATTTTATGCTCCACTGAGGTAAGGAATGGATTTCCTCCTGTTGTATAGCAGAGATCTATACAAATATCCTCTCTCTGCCACTTGGAGGAATCTAATAGCTTAAGCACTTCATTAGCAGAGTACCACAGTTGCTGCTGTTCCCTGTTGGCAGGTGAGCTAGAAGAAATATTAAGCATTTGTTTCACCCTTTGCTTTTGGTGCATCCACAGAAATAAGGCCATATTCAGCTTTTTCCCAGAGTTGCACTGGAAAGGTTGGCACTTTTGTTTAAAACAGGAATATACTTTTGCATTCAGTGGCTGCAGAATTCAGTGAGATAAACTGTGTAACATGAACTTGTAGAAATAAATTTTGTGATTGAAGAAAAATCAATGACCCTAAACAGAACTAAAATAAGAGTAGCACTCTGATGCATTTGCACTGTCACTCTAGAGTAGCTATGAATACAGGGCAAGCCAGATACTGTTGGTTCATACCACCACATGATCTTGAGAGTAGCTGTCTTTCATATATGTGCTGGGATTCCTGTAGTTTTAGGTTAAATTAAAGGCTTTGTAGCTAAGTTGGCAAAAATGATTTGGAAAAATATAATATCCCATAGCTGATTAGCTCTGGAACACATGATACTAGAGTCAAGATGTGAGATCCTTTGGAAACAAATTAGCTTAAGTTTTATTGAAAATTATTGATTTTCACGGTCAGAGGTTAACGAGGTTTGTCTTTCATTTAGCTTCTCGGCTCTTGGGACAATAATGAAATTGCCTGAAGATACAGACGATTCAATTAAAATCATCAGATGAGTCAAACATATTAGAGTTGATTTTTGGTACTCTATCAATTTTTTTGTGCATTTTAGTATCTTGGGCTTTTGAAGAAGTGTGCAAGGGGTTGGTTTTTGAAACACATGGCATCTATCAGTTTGTTTTCTGTATCTATGAGCTTCTGATGCCTTACTGACAGGAGTGCACCCTGAAGACAAAATTAGGTGCACTAGACTGGCAGATCAGGATTGATTAGAGAAGTGTGTTGGGAAGAGTGGATGCATGTAGAAGAGAATAGGGCAGAGACATAGCATCAGAAGATGGCAGGATTTTTTATTTTTTTTTACTTAAAAGTTTCATTAATTGTTTCTCTAGTACAGTAGATTTCCACAAAATCCAAAGGAACTTAATACCTATGAGATTTCTGCAGGTCTGCCAAATTTTGGGAAAGTGGAGCAAAAGGCTCCTTGTGAGAGAAAATGGTAGAGTTTTCTGTCTCTTTGCTTTGATCCGTGTTGCTCCAGCAGAAACAGCTGGTGTAAGAGCAGCTCCAAAGGCTGGAGGCCACCAGAGCACAGCGTGACTGTGCCGTGCACCTTCTCAGCACTGGGTAACATCATTTATGAACAGCGAGGGAGCTACCTAACCTTTCAGCTGGTACTGTACTCCCCTCATGCTCCCAAATACTGAGGGGAATCCCTGGCTGTCTCACTGTGACAGCTGTGTTTTACTGCCTTCTCTCTCAGCTATACCAAGTGTCGGCGATTCTGGTGGGACGCTGGGGGAAACCTGAGGGCTCAGCGTGGCATATCATGTGTTACAGCTGCTTCTGTTCAGGGGAGCTGCTTTACATGGACCCAGAAGTAACTTCTATCCAAAGAGCTTCCCACATTGCTCTGTTACCCTGGCATAAATTGAGAGTGAGTCTGCTGAAACCTGTGGAGCTGCTGCCTCTGTAAAGCAGAAGTAGCTGAAAGTAAAGCCTGACTTTCTCCTCCCTTTATTTCTCTTCCTGTGTAGCCTTCACACCATTTCAGGACAAAATGAGGAGAAGACAAAGACAAAAGCAAATCCCTTTTGGTGTATTTTTGCCCCGTCAATACCGTTCATTTCTCAAAGAAGGGAAGCATGCAGTTCAGATGCCCTTCTTGTCTATTCCATTTGAGTTAGACAAGGGACTCAAGCCAGCCCAAGCAGTTAGCACGTCCTTATCAAGTTTCAAAGCTGCAGGCTTTCCTAGATGTTCTCTTCAGTACAGAAAATGCACTGGAGTTCTGAGTTTGCAGTGGTCTGTGTACAAGGATGTCGTGTCCACATGGAGTTCATAGCAACACCGAGGTTTAAGTTATCATGATGGCTGCAGGAAGACAAATATATTGCTGAACCATTGCAGCAATGTTTTGCGGCTTGTCCTTAGTCAAAGAGAAATAAATCCATCTAGGGACCTGGTGACAAAGTACATGGGAAAGGCTGAGATTCTCAGTGCTGTCTTCACCTTGGTCTTTGCTCATAAGATTTACCCTCAGGAATCCCAGGCCCCTGCGAGCAGTGGGAAAGTCTGGAGCAAGGAAGACTTATCCTTGCTGGAGGAAGATGAGGTTAAGAGGCATTTAAGCAAATGGTGATCCAGAGTAGTCAGTATGGATTTACAAAGGGGAAGTCATGTCTGGTCCACCTGATAGCCTTCTACAATGAAACAATGAGCTCAGTGAATGTTTTTTATCTAGACATTAACAAAGCTTTCAACACTGTCTCCCCTGACATCCTAATAGACAAACTGATGAAGTGTGGACAGTGAGGTGGATGGAAAACTGGCTGAACTGCCCACCTCAAACAGTTGTGATCAGCAGCACAAAGTTGAGCTGGAGGCCAGTCAATAGCTGTGCACCCGGGAGGCAGATACTGGGGTCAATGCTGTTTAACATCTTTATTACTGATCTGGATGATGGGACAGAGTGCACCCTTAGCAAGTTTATAGATGATACAAAACAGGAGTTGTTGATAAGCGTATGTATCTACATAAAATATCACTTTCTGCTGGATTTCTCTTGCTTATTTCTTTCCTATGTTTTGAAAGTACAGAAAGTAATTTTCTACCCCAACCATGCCTGACTCCGTTCTGCCAAACCACAGTGGCACAAAATTGTTATCCACTTGTGTACGAACTGAGGTCTCTCAAAAAGAATTGATTTACTAAGTAGTTGAGAAAAAAGGAACTGGGGAAATTTAACCTTAGTAGGTCAAATTAGTTACTATATGACAGTTATTCACAGGACCAGAGCAGAGCCACTGACCAAAAGGTTCTTAAAAGTGGGTGCCAATAAACTCTCAGCAGTTGCTCGATGCCCCACTAGTATTCTGGCTGGCTGAAATGCAGAACAACATACCGCTGGGTGAATTTATAAAGGCAAATATTTTGACAAAGAAATTTAATGAGAGCCTATGGGGCTTAGTAAATGAGGTTTGTGGTGGTTTGAAGGGATCATTGAACATGTTGATTCCTAAGGAACTCTGTCTCTCTCTCCCGTTTTTTTTCTCTTATGCCTCCTCCTGGCATAATGGGGCCAAACCACTCTGCAAGTTTGGTTTAACAAATCCCAGAGCTCTGCTGTTCCAAAAGACAGAAGCGGGTGGGAGGGCTTGATCTCACCATGGTGTGTGCCTGAGGTGGGACTGTTGCATACTGCGAGTGAGCAGCAGCATCAGGCAGTGACTATGTACCATAACTGTTCCAGGCAATGATCTGAGAATTTGCATGGAGGTCCAGGCACTGTGCTTGATGTTGCTCGATTGGGAGCACTATTCAGCCCAGCAAGGTGGTTCTGAGGGCCAGCTCAGACAACTGACATTTCTGCAGCATTTTTGACCTTATGCACAAAGAGGTAATGAAGGTGCGAAATGACTGCAACCTGGCTTTTGTCCTCTCTGTGGGCAGAGACAGCAAAGAGGATTGTTTCCTCTGAAATCAAGCTGATTTCTTCACAAAAGGCTGCAGTAAAACCTAAAAAAATGGCACAAGATCTTTAGGACTTAAAATTCCATCACTGTGGGGTACCAGAAGCTGTCAGATAACCAATGAGGAAACTCTTAGCCCAAATCAAACTGGAGTGGCTGGTGTTTTGCCTTTTTCTTTTCAGGCTGATGACCTATACTACATGGGCTAAATTTGTGTTTGATGTAAGGTTTCTAAAGCTTATAGTAATGAAGGAAATCTTTGGACCATGGGACAAACCAGGGTCATGTCAGGCACCTGCAGACCCCCACAGCCAGCTGGGATGATGGCTCTTTTCAGTGCTGTGTAACTGCCTACTAATAACAGATAGTGGAGCGAAGCTGCTGCCTGCAAAATGGAGGACCTTTATGAGAGTCTGCACCTGTTGCAAATTAGTTTTTAAGTGTGTGTGTCTCAGTACACGTGATTCCTGTCAGATGCCTCTTCTTATGGGGTGGGAGGGTTTTTTATGCGAAGCAACATATTTGCCATTTTTCTGGCTGAAGTCTTCCCAGGTTCAGGGCAGGACATGTCCTTCATCCCTTGGAGGTACCCAGAATGGCCTGGAAATTCAGGCAGTAGGCAAAGGCAGGCAGGGTATTTTAGGCACATGTGTGAAGTCAGTGTGGGATGAGGCAAAACCACGGCCGTAAGTTGTCAGGCAGAGAGTGGAGGACCTGGCTGCAGTCCCATCGTTACTGGCAGTGAAGATGTTCTGCCCTTTGCACTCTGTCCCACAAGGACATTCATGAAACTGTCACATCCTTGGGAGAGTTGATAATCTTCATATAACTTGAAATATTTGGTAACATTTGCCAAGGAAATTATTATTTTGGGGGTTTTCCCTTTTGTGTTCAGCTTCAGCAGCTCTGGCATGGTCCAAAAGATGGATTTCCATAGATGTCCTGAACAGACATTCCCTGTTCCCTGACTAATCATGGGCTACATGGAAACTGAATTTAATTGGTCTCTCAGAAGCACCAAAAGCTGAGGCTTTTTTTCAATTTGTTTTCATTCCTAGGGTGTCCACAGTAGCAGAACATTGTAGAAAAATCAGCATTCATGCTCTAGCCTTCAACAGTTACCCTGTGTGAATATCGTGAATGCTATTTCATCACCATGAAGATTAACCAAACAAAATATAAAGGTCAAATACTAAAAAACAGTTAAATGAGCATTTCCATCTACTGAAAAAATCAATCAAGAATGAAATCTGGTTTTCCACTTCCAGTAACCTCAAATGTATTTGAATGTACATCTCTGAAGAGCTGAAAAGACAAACTGCTCCTGTCCCACCCCTCCAACAAAACACATTTTGGTAGCAATGGAGAAGTAATGGCATTATGTCAGAATTGCCAAGCACCAGCACCTTCCACTCAGTTCAGAACAGGCTTCTTTGATGGCTTTGAACTACAGACAACTAAGAGGTTTCTAGTTCCCACATTTTGCTGACACATTCTGAGGCTTCTCTCATTTTGTGGCATTGGCCATACCTGGGAGAGAAGGGTCCATGTGGCCCCAGGTCCTCCTGCCAGCAGCGAAGAGAATAACAAGAACGGTTGCTTAGGAAAGTGATATAGGCAGCAGAGCATGTCTAGAGCAATCCTTCTCTTCCCATCTTCTGCTGCCTAGGACCCAAGCTTGGTGCTTTTGGGTCATTATGTTTATTGGTCCTGCTAGACCTTTCTGCCATAAGAGCGCATGTGCCCCTTTGGAAATGATTTGTCCTCTTTTGCCTCACCCAGGTGCACTAATGATGGCTTACATTTTTTTCTTTAAACCTTTCCTAATAATTCCTGATATTTTAATAGCCATTTTGATTACTGTTGAGGATTGATCTGATTTTTACTGGGAACTAACCAAAGGCTCCAGCATCCGTACAGTGAATGTCTATAGGTAGTGTAGAGCCTATTGATTTGCACGTGTAGTTATTCTTCCCAGCATGCAATGCTTTCTTCAGCAAAACTGGATTTCATCTACCATTTTATCATCCAGTTGCTGAGTACTGCAAGTTCCTTATGCAATAGTTCATGGTCCCCTTTAGATTTGATTATCCTGAATGATTTTGTATCACCTGCAAACTTTCTTTTCTCTATTCATCTCTTTTTCCGGATCATTTATGAATAGAAGTATACATTTTCTAGTCCTTAATGATCCACCTTCAGAAACATTGATTTCTGCCACTGAAATTTGCCTTTTGAAAAAGCATTACAGAATTCAATAAGAATTGCCAACTTTCACAGAGTGCTTTTTGGGCTGTTCCATGAAATGAATATTTTCAGTAGTAAAAATCATCAAATACCACCACTTCTGAGCAACTGTGCTATAATTTTTTTTGTAGAAAAGAGCTGTATGTGTGGAAGAGTTTGATATTGAATGAGTTTAGTGGTGAATAGAAGTGACTAGATAAAAGTGTAAAGAGAAATGTTTGTTTTCTTTTTTTTTTAACTTCCCCCCCCAGTGGTAGGAAAACAGCCAAAAATTCAGAACCACAAAACTTCCCCCCATATGTTTATTTTCTTCAGGTTTGAGGAATTCTTTTGCATTCACTTTGACAGATTCTCAAGGCAGTGAAACTTCTGTCCCTAAGCTTAGCAGAAACAAGCAATCTGGTTTTACTGGGCTGTCCAGCTTTGCTAGAACATACTGTCTAAATGCATAGTTTTGAGCACAAGGTACAAAATTGCTGGCCAAAATAGTTATTTCCATAGGGGTAAAATTGTTTGGAGTTTCTTTTCCTGCACCTGAGCCCATTGCATCTGGGGAAGATGTGGTCATTCACTTTCTTTCTTGGTGTGCACCAAGACTCAGACCTCCTTTCTGACATCCAGGGAAAAGAGACTACAGATTGCAGAGTCTTGAAGCCACCAAATCAGGGCTTAAGGCCCAAACACCTTCATTACTTGCATATGTTCCTATTAGATGTATTGTAATTTACATTCATCGTGGATAACAAAAGAGGAAAACCAGGGCTAAAGAGGCTTGTGGAACAGTCCTGAAAACCAGTGTGGAGTTATCCAGATATCTGCAAAATAACAAGTGTTCTTTTCTTGTGCTCCCTTCATTAACTTCTGTTTCTGTAGTCTTGTTCCAACCAGGCTGTCAGTTTTGGCACAGCGTGTGTTCTTCCTTGTGCCTGAGAATCACAAATCTATTTTTTTTTTAAACTTTTGCCACATGCCATTATTGATAAACTGCAGGTCAGCTTCCCACTTTGACACTCCTGTAAAGAAAATCTGAGTTCTGATGTAATTCAGCCAGCAACTGGGTGATTATCACAGTTAATGCCATCTCTCTTTCAAGTGTGTCAAGGTCACTTGTTTGGAGTGCGCCATAATAAAACCTGCTTTGACAAGATTAGACTATTTTCAATCCCTATTACAAAACAGCACAGTTTGATATAGGTGGAGTCCATTCTGACAAGGCACCCAGGTCTTGAATTTATTTTTATAATTTACAGAATTAGTTCAAAGGACTGAAAATATAGAAGTGATATGTCAGCATTCCCTGGCTACTTAACAAGCCACTATTGTGGTTTAAAACAACTTATTTAAGTCTTTGTTTCACTGTTACTCAAATAGATGAGCCACGTTAGCTCTTATGCAAGTGTTACTGCCCGAATAATCCAAACAAAGCAGTAACTAGGCACAAACAGTAACTTCACCTCTCCTGAAGCTAATTATTTTTGGTGCATCAGGCATTATGCAATACCCGGGCTTTAGAGTAGCAGATAGTTGCATAGTGACTATGAAACGCGAACGCTTTTATAACGTGTAATATAAAAGAGTGTAACAGTTAATGATCAAATCATAGCTGCCTCACTGAGGTCAGTCACAGGTTTTGCACTGATAGCAGTCAAGATGCAATTTGACCCTGCAAGTTTAACACGGTAGTTGTGTTTTGTCATTAACACCTTGGCTCTGTCAGCTGAGAATGAATCAATTCTGCATTAGCGCTTTCCAAACCTCAGAGCAGTTTTCAGTGGAGTCATAGTCCCGGAGAAGCAAGCTTCAGACTGAATCGGATTACCTCAGGCATGCGAGTCCATCCAGCAGAACAGTAATTCCACCGTGGTGATTCTGCCTCGCCTCTAATCCTGTTTTCCGTGCTGTAACTCAGCTAACTTTTTTGCAGTTATTTCTGATTTAATTTGCTATGCTTATTGCATCTTGTTCCTCTGTCCCGAGTGCGGGCAGAGCTATTGTTTCTTATGGGAGACCGAGCAACGGGAGCCAGAGAAGTAGGATTTCTTGTTTTCTATCTAGAAACTCACGCAATACCTCCTGTGGTGCTTTGCTGGTTCAGCGGCAGAGCGCTCTGGTAACGCAGCTCTCGTGTGAGACCAAAGAAGTCCAAGCACTTCCCGAAAGAAGTGTCAGGGATGGTGACGCTGCCGTTGGGCTTTGATCAGACCCCTTCGAAAAGCACTCACAAATGACATGGGTGCATGGGTGCCAGCCTCCCGTGACACGTCTTTGGCTTTAAGACAAGGATATCAGCGCCATCTGGTCAGCCAGGGAGTTTGGTGTGAAGTCGTTTTAAGCAAAGGTGACACTTCTGGCATTAGTTGCGACAGCTGACCTTTCTTTAGATCATTGCACTCCTAATGGATCTCTTAACATAAGTGGCACTGACGCATGACAGAAGTCCTTAGGCATTCAGACGCTCCGCACAAGTCCATTAGATGTTACAGTCTATTGTCAGCTACAGTCAAATCCTGCAGCTGCTGCTGGGGAAACAGCATTTTCTGCAGGTGATGGCAAGAATATGTCACCAAACTAGTAGTCTGCGCGGTCGGGGTGGTTGGCAACTCTGTCAAGTGCTCTCAGCCGAAGAAATCTGCCTTTCTGGATTGGAAGGGACAACTGTGTGAGAGAGCAGCTGAGGCGGAGACGGAGTTATTCTTTCCTTTGCGTCTAAGAGATGCAGTTAACTTTCCTGGTTATGCTGTTACGCTTTTCAGACAGCCCCAGTAAGACACTGGTCTGAAAGGTCACGGTACAGGGCTTGACTTCAGCCCAGTAAGCATGTGGCAGGTGTGTGGCTGAACAAACGCCAATGCATCGGGTACTTGCTTAGAGGATTGACTTGGGGCATGGTATTGCTTTGTGCTCCCTCCAGAGCCCAACTCTAGCATTGTTTGTGTGAATGAGTTAAATGTGTTCTGATGGTGAAGTTTTGTCGTATTTCACTTCTTTTACCCTCCTGCACTGGTGCAAATATCAACTGTGAAATTCTCCCTTCTTGCAAAGGAACCTCCCGGGTCTTACTTCTTTAGCTTCTTTGTGAAGTGAATGTTTAGAAGGCCTCTCCTCTTGCCTTCAGATGTCTGCCTTTAGCATTTCATGCTGACCTCCTGCCCAGCAGGATGCATTGATTAGACAGTGGCTCATTAGTCATGGGGAGTATCTCTTTCAGTATTGCTTGGTATTGTTTCCAAGATACAAAGTTATATTGTGTCATATCCATCAGCACAATTAATCCACTTGCTTTGGATTACATTGTAATGATTTTAGGAACAGGAGAGCGATGGGGTGTTTTATGTAGCGCTTCAAGAGCTTTCTACTGACTGACCACCTTCATAAACATTGCTATTAGCAGGGCTGGGGGTGGTCATTGAAACAAATCTTTTTGATATCTAGCTGGAAGTTGTTGTCTACTTCAGTGAAACCATGAATGTTAAAGATCCAGAGATCCCCTCGACCGTGTGTAACTGATCTAATTAATCAATTAGCTGTTATGGAATTAATCTTCCTGGGTTAAGTGGGAAGCCCTGTTGTGGGCTGTACAACTTAAGGAGTGTTGCTTACACCATGGCTTTCCTCAGACTGTGGGTGAAAGCTCAGTGGGTATTTTAAGAATCCTATTTGTGAGCCTTAAATATTATTTGTGGCAAGAGTAAAAGAATATTCTTTCAATACCTGTCAGCTTTCTGCTTAACAGCACCGATGACAGATGGGTCCAGTTACTGAATCACAGACATTGGAAATGGCTACAATAGCGACTGGCTGAAATTTGAACTATCGTTCACAAATGCACTCTTTTAAAATTGAAGATGATGCACACAATGCATGTATTTTCCCTTGGTAATACTTGGGGGTAAAATACATGTAATTTCAGTCTCGTGCTTATGAATTTCAGTTTCTGCAGCAGATTGCAATGAAAGAGTAGTCCTCCTTCCTTCCCATGCTGCTAACCATGTATTTCCTCCTCCTTTTCCTCTAGCTTTAAGGTTTGTGCAGTCTCATGGTGAGTTGTATCTGTCCATTGATCTAACTAAAAATGAGCCCTGCAGAAAAAGTTTAGCTTTCAGCCAGAGTAGCAAACTGAGCCAGTGCCATGTGTAGCTAACCCTGGAGAAGTGAAGGGCAGGAGCTGTTACGGAGAGCGAGCAGGCAGAGAGACAGGGCAGCCCCTTCTGCTCATCATATAGATTGTAGATAGATCAACTGTAAAGTTTCACCTGGACTTCAAGGATTTATTTGGGGATTCTTGGAAAAACATAGGCCCCTTCCCTTGAAGTTTAGGGTCTTCTCTTGTCCTATTTTCATTAAAAGAAACTTCAACTTCTGTAGTATAACATACTACTGTTGTAAATATGAGTAACTCCTTCCACTACATATATATAAAAGGGCTTGCACAAGTAAAATAAACCTTCTCGTCTTCCAGGAGGGAATATGAGTTAGATACTTTACAAAGTCTTCAAGAGACTTTATTTTTTTATTCTTCTAAACAGAAATTGACTCTACATTGCGAAGAGTTGGTACGATACCTGGCATAGTTGAGCACTTTTTGCATTCAGTGGCATGTGTATGAGCGTGCTGCACCTCTAGAGTGCATAAGGTGACTGTGGCGATGCTTTCCAGAATAGTTTGAAAGCAATGTAGGTAGTTTGCTTTTTGTTTCCACCTTTCTAATAAATCTAGATCAGGTGCTAAGAAATAATGCAACTACCTGTCTACTCCTCAAGAGTCTAAAGGCATTAGTGCATTTCTCTGAATGAAATATGTTCACTTCATATCACGTTACAATACATCATGTTGTAAAACAACATGACAGCATGTCAGGATGTGACAAACAACTGGTGCAGTGCATTAAGAAATTTAAATGAAAATTAGTGTAGACCATTTTTCTTCCCATCAGCTGGAAGAACAAGGGCTTGGTCTGACATTTGTAGATCAGTTAAGGAACAGAGAGGAGCTGCGTGTTTTTATCCCTCTCCAGTTCTTAGCAGGTGGGCTGTGTTGGTGGGCATCTTTGGACATGCTTAATTGACTGTAACGATGGGATTCTTTAAGAACATAGTATGCAATTTCGGGGAAAGGAAAATGGTCAGTTATTACTAACCTCAACTTCTTTTTTGAGATGGATTTTGATGGTTTCAGAGAAAATATTTACATGTACGCATGCATTATTCAGCAGGCACCCTGAGTGCTCTGTGGTACTGAAGTGACATATGGTTTCACAGGAGCTTCTAAGTTTCACCTTGTCTTGCTTGATCTTCTGCTGGACTCTCTGGGTTTAAAATTTATTCTTGATTAATTTGGCAGTAAACAGATTTAGTTCCTTAAAAATTATTTCCATTCATTATGGTAAACAAAGAGCAGAATCTGATCCGTAAAATCATGCATTCTAGAAATTATATCTAGCCAATCTTATTACAGAAGACTGGGACAACTCCTATTAATATTATGCTACAATGAAAAATGGCCATTCCTGAAATCTTGTGCCTTAGTTAAGAGACTAGAATCTTAGTTAAGATTCAGAACTCATTCCTGTATCTGAGTCCATGACTGCTTAGTTTCATTAACGAAGTCTTATCAAAAGCTTCAGGAAAGGCTTTAAAAAAGTCAAAGTTTTCGGCGAAGTTGGTTTTCAAGACTTTGCTGACCCTTTGGAAGAATTTCAGGCTTGATTTTCCTTTATAGACTTCTGTGCTGATATCCATTATATGATTCTCATCTAGATACTTTATAATTCCATTTTTAATTGACTTTGAATTAAGTATCCATTTTTTCATTCAAAATCACTCTCTTATCAAAAACTCCTTAGCCAGTCTAGATGGCACTTAATTTACCATTTCAGCAGTTTCTTGCAAGAGCGATATTATGTAAAATGATTTCAAATGTTAATATTTTACAAGCTCGGGGGGAAAGAAACTTTAAAAAGTAACTCTTTGAGAAACAACTTATGAAGCTTGTTTCAAAAGTTACTGGATGGAGACAGACAAACAGCATGTTTGCATAAGCCTTGTTTCTTTAGGAAACCAAACTGAAGACAGAAGGTCTCAAAACAGCTGGACATCTGGTAAACTTCTGGTTCGGTATGGAAGAATGTGAGAGCTGGAGAATATTTTTACATCAAACATTTCAGAAGAACCCAAAGCAGCACAATTTCTTTTTATACAGAGAATTGGGATATTTAACATCTAATGTGCTGTGTTAAAAATGAAAAACATATTTCTTTCTTTCTTTATTTATAATTTCTTGGTACTTGGACCTTCAAGATAGATATAACTTTAGCTGAAGTTTTCCATCTCCCTCAAACAAAGAGGAGAAAGCAGATAGATACGATAGATCATGGTCTCTTCCTTATCATTGATTTAAATGGGATCAAGATCTGGCAGACGATGCTGAACTTTCTCCCAGTTTAGTGGGTGGCTTGGCCAATAAGCTCAATTCTGGGGAAATCCTTGAAGGAAAAAAGATCTCAAGGGGAGCTTTGCCTATCTCTTACAATAGCAACTGGGAACTTCATCAGAGCTGGCGTAGGAGGTGGTAATCACAGGAGTTGGAATAGCAGGTTGTTCTCTCAGGAACACAAAAAAGCTGTGCTGTAAATGACATTGCTGCTCCAGGAAATCTTGGAGAATTGAGATTACAGCATTTCAGTGTGTTTTCAGTAAGCAGCCTCACTTTTTGAGGATAAACATTTCACCTGCACCTATAAGGGCAAAACTAGATTTGTTTGTTGAACTCTAATTGCAAATTTTAGGCATGTTGCTCTGCAGGTATAGAATTGTAAGGGTAATTGAAAGGCTGAAGTTAGTGTTCAGTCCTTTGGAAAATGCGTGGTTTTGTGCACTCAGAAATGGCCATTTTCTACCTTTAATGTATTACCCATAATATAAATGTTCATTCAGGTAATGTGTTGCATCGGATACTTTCTGGAGATTATAAAAAGAAATTATTCTAGCCACTGTGTGTTTTTTCTCAGTTGGTGTATAGGAGGCAATGTGGCAGTTCTGGAATACGACACGCTAGAGAAGGACCAGGGAGTCCATGGCATGATTGCTTATCTTTAGAAGACCCCATGGAAATGCCTCTTCCAGATCTGGAAGAGTACTTTGCAATTTAAGAGAGCAGTGGCAAAGGAGCACAGCTGTCGCCTGCTTGCCTTGGATGTCATATTCCTAGGCTTAGCAAAAATTAGGTAGTCATAGTTTCATGGGTTGTACATGATGAAATTCATTGAACTGATTTCACATCCCACTTCTCCTAGCAGGACAGTCAAGTTTCTGAAGCACATTTACCTCTCACTGGGTTCTCTCCTAGGACTGCTACTGAACCAAAGAAGTCAACTCTGCAGGGACAAATTTCCCCATGATCTAGGGTCAGGGAGGTTGCACCCTCTGTTCCCTCTGAGATGTTTTTGGAAGAAAACTCAGTAAAAACCAGCCTTGCAAATGCTTGGGTGGTATTTGGAATAGATGGAGTGATTTGGTTGCGACTTTGTAAAGGTTCTCCCTTTTTCTCTTTGTCATTACAAGTGCTATTGTGCAGAGTAGTTCAGTCCCTGTTGAAGACAGTCCCTAAATGTCAAACCTGAAAAGATACAGTTCTTTAATTAGCAGGGCCATTTTATTCCATGGATGCTCCTTAAAAGCTTCCCTAGACCCTATAATTTCTGCTCTGATAGATTGAGATTTTTTTTATGTTCACTTCTAAATGTCTTTGTTTCTTTTGTAATGGATTAAATGAAGTTTTAACAAGGCTTATGGTGAGATTCCCCATCATTAAAATAACAAATGGTTGAAAAGCTGCCTTCTGTCTTGCAGAAATCTAACAGCATTAGTGGACCATAATCCAGCTGGTAACTGATTGCTGAACAACTGCAAAACCTTTCATACTTTGAGATACTATCAGTACATAAAATATGTTTCCATGAAGTTTATTGAGCAGCTTATTAGTGGAGGTTAAGGCAGTGGAACTTCACAAATTCCATTTAGCATTCAAAAACATTTTATCTAAGAGTTTCAGATTTTTCAAGTTTAATTTGGTTTCTTTTATCTATTCTGGATACATCAAAGTAATATTTCCTGAAAGATGTGCAACATTTTCTGGTTCTAGCTTGGTGGTTTTTTGGTTCTAACCAGATCTGAGAAAAAAAAGATGGTTTTAGCCTCCAAAGATGGATCATTTGTTTTGTTCATATTTTAAGGTTCTCATTTCATCAGAAGGATTCTCTTGTCTCTCCCTGGAGCTTTTGCAAAGCACTAAAATGTTGCCAAAATTGTCCCAGTTAATCTGTCCTCATTTTACCACTTCCCTTAAAATCCTCCCCAGTGAATGTGCTCCATCCTGGCTGACTTGCCCAGTGACACATCATTCCCAGCTGGAGGCCTTGTTCTCCATTGCACTGCAGATTTTTGATACCATTCCTGTAATGTGATGCTGACACATTGCCAGGATTTCTTTGGGCCAAGGGGAAGCACAGGGTGATGTAGGGCTGCACGTTTTCCCTTCTTCTCAGATGCAGAAGAAAGAAAGGATGCAGTTGGAGGAAAAGCACACATGCATCCTCCAGCAATTTCTGTCTGTCCTTACAGCTTCTTGGGTTTATGGGCACCCAAGCACAAGCTAAAGTCGTCCTGAGGCTATATTTGTTCAAATCACAGATCAGCAAGGAAAAGTGCTTCAATCCGCTGCATCTATTTGAGGGACAAGGCTGGAACAGAGTGCTGGGAAACATGACCTTTGTTATCTCTCTCTATTTTTGACAGCCAGAGCCCCTCCATCAGGCAACTGGCTGGAAGCAATCTGTTGCAGCTCCTGCTCAGTCCATCTGTCTGTCTGGATCCCTTGATTGTGAGAACCGCAGTCTGTGGATGCCCTTTTTCAATCCATCCTATTTTACACAAATCAAAGCCGCCCTTCTCGCTACCGTTACGGTCTCATCCAAGTTTCTTTCCAGAGAGTGCCAGCCTGTTCTCTAGTTTAATCTAGTGATCAAGCCTTTTGTAGTGTGTTAGCAACAGCATAAAGCATTTCTTGACACTTCTTATGCCTTCTGGACACTGCGTGCTTGACAGCGAGTTTTATGGATTGTTGGCAATGAAAGTTATGAGTGCCCAGTTCACAGCTGAAGAATGGCACCACATGATTTCTTCATGGAATTGCAATTTTCCTTTGTTTTCTTTAATACTGGTAAATTGGGTCCTGCTGACATGCTCTGTGCTCCAAAGGAAAACCAGTGAAGGGGAAGTTTGTTATTGTTTTTCATGCCGCCAAGATATCAGGCCTTAGCCTTCAGCTTACTGGATCCAATACAGCCTCACCTACAGAGAAATTTCCAAGATCCATATTCATCTTCTGTCTCATTTATTCTGTGTCCTGGATACACACAGAAAAACACCCTGTTACAAGTGTGTGCATGGCTTTCCACGCCAGTCCAGGATTGCAAAACCCCTTCTCAGGTGGACTGTGAGATTACTGAGACTGTGTAAGAATTTCCCCAAATCTCTTTAGAGATTCATTGTCCTCAGACTATAACTTTTGGGGTCAGTGATCAATCCTTGCTATAGAAAGGAGGTATAGTGTCAGAACTCAGTCTAAGGAATCTGGAGGTCTAGTGGAACTAAACACAGTTTACACTCTTCCTTAAACATGAAGAAGCCATCTGTTACAGCTCTGTAAATTTCTGTTACAAATGCCCTTGAATTTTAAAAATTATTCTTTATATCTTAGATAAGTAGTGACATGTACAGATGATTAAAAATATTTTCACTGCATTCTGGTTAGCACATCCAGAGACATAAATGTTGAGGAATTTTTTTCCATCCAGGATTCACATTTGAAGCCATTTCATTAATTTGATGTTAGAGACTATAAATGTCCTATTAAATTTTAATTAAAAGACTGCTTGAAAACCTGTAACCATTGAGTAATACACCAGACTTGCCCTTCTGATATGGCAGTATCACAAAAGTACAAAAAAATGAGGTTTTGGTTTTCTCTGGAGGTGCTTTGAGAGAGTTATGTGTAAGCAAGCTCCAAGGTCAGGGCAGCGCTGTTTTGGAATGCCTTTAAAAACATGACTGGCAAGAGATCTTCCCAAATTGAAAGTCTCTGCACACATAAAATATGACAACCCTGTCTACTGTGATTACTTCAGTTCTTCAGGGTTGTTAGTCATTCCCAGTCATTCCTTTTGACTTTTGGAGTCGCGCTCTCCACGCTTCCTCCCCGCTGCCTGCCCACCCTCGGGCAGTCCTAGGAGAAGGAGGGTCTCATTCAACTCCTTGGTCTTACCTCTCCTTCCTTTTATTTCTCTGTCTGCTTTCCTATCTCCCCCAGATAACAAATTTGACTTTTATCTGTCTTTACCCACTATGTCTTGAAATGCAAAGATGCTCAGCCAAAAGGGATAAGGTATCGGAGAGAAGGATTTTAATCTCTCCCCTTCAGCTCGTGAAAGGATACGTAAGCTGTACCAGGCTGGGAGAGGAGATCCCTTGTAGGTATTTTTGTCTATATATTTATTTATTTATGTATGCTAAGGCAGATCACAGGCCTCCTGCTCTTTTGTAGCTTTCTCCTCTCCTCTGGCATGTCCCCATGATGGTCTTCAAATGTCAAGGGGAAGTCATTAGTTTTATCTCCTCAAAGAAACTTGGTGTCTTTTGTTCAGGGCCTGGGTGCCATCTGGCATCTGCTATGCTGTGGGTCTCTGAGCCACAGGAGGTGGTTGTGTGTGTCCAGGGGAGAAAAAAGAAGCATTTGTATGGCCTTCCTAAAATAATTCTAAGCGGCTGCTGATCTGTGTGTTAAAAAGTAGGTTGCAGAACTTTAAAAATTAGGAATGCAAGTAAATACCTGTTTTCTGCCTCATTACAAGAAGGCAAAATGAAGAGAGGTCAAGGGGTGAGGAATAAGCAACTAAGAAGCAAAGGATTTGTGTTTAGCATTAATCGGTGTGGCAAGCAGTGGAGATACCGGGGGCCTGAAATGTAGCTAGTCCTGAGAAAGTACAATTAAATCTTTGGCAGAAATGCTGGCTGACCTGGTTTTGGGAGTAAGGGGATGGGGATGAAAAGGGGACAAATCTTAGCAGTGTCTCCCCCGCGCTATTGGCAATCTCTTGGAAGCAAAGCTGGCCGGAGACCTGGCTGAAACATGACAGCTGCCCTGTCTGCAGTAGCCAGCCTAAGGCAAAGCTTGTGGCAAGAGGAGGGAAAAAACCCACTGCTGGCCTGTTAAATGGAAGTGTGTTTGTAGATTAAATTTAGAAAATGTACATGGTGGTGTAGAAATTATACCTGCAGGAGAAGAAGGACTTGTTAGAGCACAGGATTTCTGTGTCCTCCATCTCTTACTGCAGTGTGCACAGATAATACCCGTTCACAGCATTGTGACAGTTTCCTCTAAAAACCCCCAAAGTTTCTCAGTAGAAGGCTCTTAGTGAGCCAAGTAATTACCAACAGTTGAGGAATTTCCATCTTTCAAGATGCTGAGCTCTGCTGTGGTCCCATTCCCTGTGCCTGTCCCCTCCTCAGCATGGCTGAGTTAATGGTAAAGTACTTGTTGAGAACTTACTTGCCCAATTGCACTTGGATTTGGAGATAGCTGATGCTGTTGCAGCTTGCTGGGAGTACATCCCGTTCCTCTCTCCAGTGCCGGTCTCCTTTTGGTGAGCGGGATGTCAGCCACTGGCTTGGGTGCAGTGATCAGTCAAGCCCAGTAGTGTGAGGTCAACTTCCAAGCCTTTTGGTAGATACCAGAGCATAGGAAAGTGATCTGGTGGTATGCTCATTTCTTCTGAGGAGTCACATCTAATTGTGCAATTTGGAATGAGGAAAGGTGAGTCTGGTAGAAATCGGAAAGAGACCGTGAGCTGAGAGGTACGTGCTGGTCCTGCCCTATACATCAAGGCTTCTTGGTTTCTGTATGTGACGTTCTGTCATCCCACAGGTCCAGAGAGAATGCAAAGAGAAAAGGACGTGAATCTCATGTCAGCTATGTACCCGTCTGTCTCAGACAGTTTACCAGAACCACTTGTCTCTTCCCGAGAAAGATGTTGGGAAAGGAGTGTGTTTCAGATGCCTGTCATGCAGGAGAGCGATAACAAGCTGTGTATCTCTCACTGTTATTGATCATGCAAAATGTTTTAAATTAGCCAAATACCTGCCAGATCTTTACTATGTTCTGGCAGGTGTAAGAAAATTGATAAAGTCATTGTTCTTCCTTTGCCACTTCCTATTGTGCTATATTCACCTTGTGTTTAACATCATTGCTGGGAACCAGTGACGGATTATGGTAGTAATGAGGATAATTCATAAAGGCGCTTTGTGCTGTTGAGAGGTATTAGTGCCCGAACCACACTGGGGGCTGTCCTGAAGTGGGTGGAATACACTTCCCCATGAACTTCTGAGTGTGTAAGTCTGGGGCTTAGTGTATAGAAATTCTTAATAGCATTAGTGACTCAGGAACATCATTTCAAGCCTGCTTCTAGATGCTGCTGCTGTAATTGAGCATGCTCATTATTTATAGGCTTCCAAATTAAGCATTCATTTATGCTGTGTTTGGAATAAATGAAATCAACAACATGCCTTTTGGTGAAAGAGACGCAGATGCAAAGAGAAGCGTTCACAGCTTTCAAGTCTTGTGTTTGTTTACGTCAGTGAATGTGGACTGTTAGAACAACTTCCACCGCTGATTATTTTCAATTAAAGCTTCAGGGATTTTAAGAGGAAACTGTCACAATACTGTGATCAGGGATATTGCACCCTCTGGATGCAAATTAGCTACCAAACTTTAAACCAACAGATTTACAGGATCTGTTTCAAATTAATTGCCAACTGGCCGTAAGCACCTCCAGCTCTTGAAGTCTGCCTCCACGGCTGATGGAAAAGGTACTGTAAGTTTGCCCAAGCTGTTGGGTTGTGGGCGGTAGTTTGCCTGGGAGGAGAAAGGGACGTGAACAAGTTTCTGAAGTGTCCTTCGTGAAGTGTCCTTCAAGAACCTTTTCCACCAGAGTCTTCTCACTGCAAATGCTGGATGCAAACCCAGCTCGGGTCCAGCCCGTAGGCTGTGTCCCTCCCCAGCGATCACCCCTCAGCACCAGGCAGCCCCCAAACGTTGCAGTCAGGCTAGAGGAAAGCGGGAAGCCACGTTCAGATTACATTAATTTATTCCAGGCAGACCAAAGGTGTGTTCTTTAAAAAGCATGGTGGTATGGGGCTGAAATAGAAAAGACTGATGATGTTCAGGACTGAGGTTCTGCAAGGTAATAAGATAAAGAGAAAATTTACATGTTGCCTTTTTGGTCCGGACAGTACTTACTGTCTGCTTCTGTAAGCATTTAAGCATTCTGTGAGCATGTAAGAAAATATGATTTTTAACACTCCTTCAAGACATCAGCACCATTTCTTAGATTTGTGTCTAGTGTGTAGCCAGCAGAGAGAAATAATTTTTCATTCTTCTATACCATTAGATTTCATGCCACAGAAACTTCAGATGTTTAACTGTTTGTGCCTTTATTTTTAGGGCAATAAGACAGAGCCATTTATTCCTGCAAAAAAAGTCTTAGTAAATTTTGGCAGTGTTTTTAGTCCTAATACACATTATTTATTACAGTTTCTTAGGGAAATCAAAGTAATTTGCCTACTTAACGTTATCTTTAGTAAATCTAAATAAAAGAAAATTGAGCAAGATCTCCTGTGGCTCTGGTAGATTTATGCTTCCTTGTGTCACAGTCACAGAATACAGGCATGAAGTTGATAAAGATTTTATTTTTCTTTTGCTCCAAGAGTGTTTGATGTACATAATACTTACTGACACAGACTGCTGCTTAAATTCAGGATGATTGTAAAGGCCATCAGGAGTAGCCCTTGGTAAATATGTAGTGTTTCTATATCATCTCAGGTACAAATATGCAGATAGTATGGAGTAAGGTTTAGTTGCTTATACTTTGGTGCCAGAGCTTAGACAAGAATAGAGTTGGAGTCCAGTAGAGCAGTTGTCATTAATTTGAAGGAATAGGTAAGTACCATTAGTGCAGTGATCATGTCAAAAAATGCAGTTGGTGCAAATCAGTAATAGCTAAAAAAAGAAACAAGTAGTATGTGAACATGTGAGTATTTAGGTGTTTTCCTGAAATAAGGGAGATTTTAAGTTGAAGAAAGCTTCATATGAGATATGGCTCATCACTTTGCAAATTCTGGCTGGCAGGTGCATCAGACTGAAACACACTGTATGGATTGTCTCTGCATCAGGATTCCATTCCTTAAATGGGAGCCTGCAGGAAAAGGAAAACATTTAACAGATAACACCTGTTGCCATGATAAATCATAAAGCTTAGCACGAACAGTTTCACAAGAAATGTATTCATCTTTGCATTGGGCTGTTTAGCACTGTGACAGTATGTAATAACTATATGTGATCAAATTTCTATTATTTTGTGTGTCGTTTGGTGCTTAAATAGTATAATGATAGGGACAAAGTAGAAGCTGCAAGGGAACTGGCAAACAACTAAAAGAAGCTGTTTGGCATCATCTAGGTGGTGCCACCTGTTGAGACAGCTCACCTTTCATCTGTATTTTAGATGCCACGAAGGGAACCTTGGGACAAAAGACAGAACAGTGAATGAGTTTAGCATGAGCACATTTAGGTGGAAGCAAAAGCAAAACAGAAAAATGCTGGCTTTTTTTGCATTGTCCACCACAAAGTCTCTTTACAGCTCTGCTGAAGCTCTTAGTTTCCCTTCATCATAAACCAGAATAGATTAATTTCTCCAGCTGTGTAGATTGTAGAGCAATACCAGTAGTTTTATGTTCAAGTTTAATGCAGTAATCAGTCTTTTAGAGGATGATCAGCAATAAACAGCATGCAATATTTGAAGACAGATGCCCTACTATGACCTACAGTAGGGTGGTTGTGACAGAATAGCCAAAATGTTGTTAAAATGCTTAATATTTAATTTGAAAGTTATGAAAGGCATTATGCTATCTAGTGATTAACATCATCCCCACTGAGACAAATTATTTTTACCAGACACAAGTAATTTCTTCAGGACTCTTGTCCTTAAAGATGAGAAAAGCAAACATTTTGCAAAGATTATGCATGAATATAAATTACGCTAGGAATTAGACTATCAGCTTGACCCTGTGTTAATCTATGTATGTGTGACTCAACTACAAAGAGCCACAACTCCTTATTAGAGCAGCATAAACTCTAAGAGTAGAAAACGTGATTTCATATTTGTTTGAAATCAGTGGCCTTGATTCAGCTGTCATTGTCATTCTTTGTGTTTGTTTTCTGTAAATGTTTCTGTGCTCAAGCTTTACTAATGAAATGACATCCAGGAAGTAAATATTTGTCTCAACCAGTCACCGAAATCTGATTGTGAAATCCATAATAATTTTTGCCATTGTCAGTTTGTACTTTTGAGACTATTACAATCCAAAATCCATGCTGAAAGTCCCAGGGAGTCATACAATGTTTCTATAAATTACAGCATAAATGAAGAATTATGAAAAATTGATTGCAATGTACACTGTTCAATTAATCTGCCATCCAAGAGTATTTGCTGCTGACAGGCACAGGAAGATGTACCAAAGTAATGTACTGGATGGCCACCAGGAAGAAATGTTCAAGGAAAGTTCTTTTTGGATGTCTTAAAGCTGGTTCAGATACTGACTATACACCCTTCTTCAGTGACTGGTGAAACCAAAATGCAAACTACTAAAAAAAAATATGCAACTTTTCATCCTTAAATAGATTTTTTTTTTTTTTTTTTCATTCCTGAAGGGACTATGATGTTCACTTGGTCTCACCAGATGTAAAATACAGGCCACTTAGCTTATCATCCACATTTGCAGTGAGCTTCTGGTTTCTGAATAAGAGCAAAGGCATCTGCTCCCTAGCTAAATTAGAATAAACTGCTGTTCTCTTTTTTAATACAGGGACGGGGTTTTTTGGATCTTGCTCCAAAGGTTTAAGAGCTCCACTCTTTTTCATGTATGTGAAGTCCATGGTGTATGTTATCTACCTGGGAAAGATGGAGATCAATGGGATCCATACTGCAGCCATGAGACATGCTCTGCTTAGAATAATATTTTCAGGATAAGTTAATAAAATAATGTGTTTTCCTTTTTGTGCAGAAGCTTTGAAAGAAGCCTTACAACTTTGTTCTTGAAGTGATAAAGTACAGTTACTGTATAAGAAACACATGGTAGAAAAGCATACGGAGGAGAAAACTTGGCAGAAGCAACAATCAGTAATTTAGAAATAATGCCATCTTATCGCATTCTGCAAATATCATTCCTACCAGGAATTAAATTACTGAATATTGAAAGTGTAGGCAAAGAGAGCAAAATTATGACCCAGAAGAGGTCTTGCTCTCACGTGTCTGTGTGGAGGCATTCCCCTGGCTATGTGCACAGCTGGGTTAATGCCTGTGAGCACAGTCCCTGTGCTGCTGCAATGCTCGCGTGCGTACCAGGGCACACAGGTGTTTTCCAACTCTCACTGTGTGAAAAGCACTCCTGAAAACCCTGATCTCTTCCCATGCAGAATTATCCTGGCTCACAAGCTTTCTTTGCTTTGTCTTCCCAGTGAGAAGAGATGCTGAGGTCAGATAGTTGCTTAAAATTAAGCAAGAGACAATGCAAAATGTTTTCAAGGAGTAGACTAAGGAAAGTGATATCAACCACGGGTGTGGAGTAACCAGAGGCTTCTTGTTAAAGCATGCAAAAATTTGGTACAATTGCCTTTTAGTCTAGGTTGTCGACTGCTGTGGCTGCAGTTAATTTGTACTGCAAGAGCAATTCACAGCTCTAAGCAAGGAATAGCTGCCAGAGGTCTTATGCACCAGGTATAACAAGGCGTTTCCTCCTCTAGGAAACTTCAGGTACCTTTAAGCCAGCAGATTCAGATGTAGCTGTATCTCCCTGCCTAAGGTCTGACCTGCTCAGGTATAAACCAGGTCTAACCTTGAACAAGGCAAAATTCACCTGGGCAGGACTGTGTCGACGCTTGTGCCTGCATTTGGGAGTCTAACCACCTTAGCTCAGCCCCATTGCTATGCTATTGTAGTTGTTCAGTTTTTATCCCAGAGCTGGCTCACATCTGGCCAGATGGAAACACCAGCCGTGGGCCTTAGGTTCTCCAGCCCCGCCTCAGAATTGTGCCTTTAGGAAGATTTCAAACATAGCTTAATTTTCAGGGGTAAGGGACAGAAAAACGCTCATGTTAAAAGTGTTTCTCAATTAACCGCATCTGAGTAAATAATTCACAGTGAATAATTAACTGATGAATTTAGTCTGTCTCTTTCTCTATCTTTTTTTTTTTCCTGGGCACAAAACGTCCTTGAACAGATTGCAGGTTTCTTAACTTGCTACAGGAGTGTGTCTGATATTTTATCTGCCATTTTTATTGGTTCTGTTCCCTGCTTGCCTTAGTGAAACTTTTAAAGGCAGGAATTGAAGAATAGAAATAGTGCTCTCTGCAGGGCAATTTAAGGACCCATGCTAGGGGAAAAAGCATTAAGGAATTTACAAGATTTAAACACTTTTATTTTATGGGTAAAGCTCTCATCAAGGTGCTAATTTTATGTCTGTACATAACAGACAATGGTATTTCCTTTGGTGAGTCCTTTGGTTTGGACTTGTCTTACAAGAAACTGATTGCAATGTTGTACCAGAGAGTTGGGCATTTTGTAATAAGTGAGATGGCTGCATTCCAGACTTGAAATTTATTCCTTTTGATCTTCACAGGCCTTTTTCTGTCTGAAATCTCCTGGCAGAATCAAGCCCATTTCTAAACAAAGAGCCTCACCCTGTGCAGAAGCAATGTCATTAGTCAGTCCAAAATTGCCCTGCAGGACGGTGTTATCACAGCAAGTGTGTGCTGTGAGGACAGCCAGCAGAGTCTCGTCAGGTTATTCCATCGAGAGGGTGGGTGCTTGTCTTTTAGTTGGGAAATCATTGCTTTTTGGGATTAGATACTTGCTGCCGGCTCAACCCATCTGTCTTTGTGGTGTTGCTTTTGCAGCAATATCATCCAAATGTAGCAGTTCCTCTTGCTTGCTTGCAGACAGACAGATGCAGCATATATGCCTGCTGCCTAAATTAGCAGAACATTTTGCATAAATCTCTTTTGGGCATATCACTGTAAATGGGCCCTGGAGCATAACCCAGTTGACTGGCAGTTATGTATGGCTTAGTTGACACTGTAGTTTCACCTGTTGCTGTGGGATGCAGAGAAGAGAAAGAGGCCAAGAGGTTGCAGAACTGTTAATGTCTCTCTGTTGATGTAAAAATGGGGCAAAAAAATGTGGGAGACCAAAGTGTCCACATTCAGGGTGTGGATGGCGGCAGATCTTCCACCCCATGCCTTTGGGCTGGTAAAAGATGCTTCTGAATTCCTAGTGAGAAACATTTTCATGCCTTGCGAGGGGGTTGCAGGCACTGCTTTGATGGGGACATGATCCCAGCTTCAGCCCTCTGAGATCGGACTCACAACAATATGGGGAAAAAATGCCCCAAACCCAAAGTGATCCTTGACAAATTAGCATAATATGAGGATAAAATAAAGTAGGGCATTTGCTGCCGCTTTGTGCACTGTAACTGGGGCAGGGTATTTAGCATCCTGCTGGAGATATTAGCCCCGTAGTGTCCTGTAGCTGCTAAGAGAAAAGGTTCAGCAACATCAGTTAATGAACGTTGTTTCTCACACAGGAAAACCACAGAGAACAGCATATGGACTCTGTGACAAGAGTGACTGTAGGGTGCTGGACTCCACTGACTTGATAGTTTTCCTTACATCCTACTTAGCTGTAAAATCCTAATAAAGAAGAAAGAGGCCGTTATATTAATGGAATTATGGGGATTGTAGCATGATCTCTAGGACCCATGGGGATTTCTCTGATGTCCAGAATAAATGCTCTTCTATTCTAATGACCATAAATGACCTCTCTCCAAACCTGGTATTGATGAAATAGCTTTAATGTTTCAACATCAATACTCTAAGCTTTGCTGAACAGTGACATTAATCTGATATTGCATAGCACATGGGGAAGAAGAGCCAAAAAATATGCTGGAGCTTATAAAGTTATGCAGCTTTCTAGCCTGACAGCAGCTTTCATGCTATTTTCCCACCAAGTGGAAACAAGTCGTGGGATACAAATGACAGAGACATTTTCCCTTAAAAACCTGATGGAAGGAAATCACAGGTGGTTGGAAACGGCTCATAATTTCAAAGGGTACAGTGTAAAGAGTGGAAGTTTTTTTGAAAAGTTGGTGTACCATGCTCCTATGTTTGCTTCTGTCAGGTTACAATCTATTTTCTTTTTCCTAGCAAACATTTTTGATTACTTAGCATATCTTAATTAATATGCAAACACAGACATGGATTCTTGCGGCATAAAAACAGAGGCATTGGCTGATTTATGATTTTAATCAGGTCAGCTTTAGCTGATATGCAGAAGAAATAATTAGCTAGCTGTTTGTACACAGAATTGCATTGTACCCAAGCTATAGGAGACAGCTTTTCCTGACGCTTGAATCTCCTGCTGACTTTGTTTTCTTAGCTTTCCTTCTGGTCTCAAAATAGGAATGTGTAATAGTTTTCCGCCTCTGAGATTGTTGCCCTCTATTCTTAACTAAGGGTAGGTAGGCTATTTGCAGGCCTTAGGATGCAATTTGGTATACGATTGGCTGAAATACTGAAATAAGAGTTTGACTAGTAGTCACAGTGGCCAAAAGACGATGTCCAGGAAAATCTCTTTCTGGGTGTTTAGTAGCAGTTTTTGCTCTCTGCCTTGCTGTTTCTGACAATACCAATGCATTTAAAATGCATCATCCAAATGTCTTAAGTATGCCCAAGGGCTCGGAGAAGTGTCACATAGACCAGACAGTTGTCACATATTGGTATTGACTGGTCTGAACTGGGCCCCAGCTTTTCAGAAACTGGGGCACAGACCCAAGGTTCCCCTAGAAAGGAAAGTATTGCAGTCGCAGAGAGAGTCACTGTTTCCCCTGTTCATTCCCCAAAGTCCCAGGTATGCCAGTGTCTCTAAGCTGCAGAACCCAGCTAGGTGATAATCAGTTAAGTTGCTGTATCTGTCCTGTGAAAAAAGAGGTTCAGTCTGCAAGGTTATCAGTTTAACTGCTTTTATTGGTAGCTGAATGTAGATTTTGTGTGCCTGGCACTGCCTCTGTAGCTGCTGGACATTTTATGCCGTACTGTATCATATGGGAGTGTAAAGGCTGTGGCTATATATGTGGCTCTTACTTGTTGCCTCTATGCTAATACAGGAAGTTCACAAAGTACTGAAACTTGTTCTGAATCTTGAGTTTCATTAACCCCTTGTGAAAACCCTTAAGCCTTTCGCATTGGAGACCAGACAGATGACATGGTTTCTAATGTTGCTTCTCTGCAAACTAATTGATGTATTTGGCACCGGCCAACAGACATCCAAACATTTGTACAGATGTGAGGGTCTGTCTAGACTAGATAATTGCTTCCCCTTTTGGCTTGATTTCACTGGTTGCCACGTTGGGTAACATTTAACCTTGAATTCTGGAGGCACAGTCACTGCCCAAGCCCTCCTAACGAGGAGCCATCTAGCAAGTTGACATGACAAGACCGTGTTAATCTGAGTCTTCTGCCTGTGAGTCTGGTCACATTGCGGTCAACGCTGATGTATTTGCATTAATCCTGTTTCTGTCCATACATCTTAATTCACCCTGAGAGCACTGCTAAGTTCTTTTGTTAATCGTTTTCTCCCTGTCTCCCCCCATGAAGTGAAGTTCATTCTGTGAACAACGCTGATGCAGCCAGGTTAATAACTATTGATGTCGCCATGTTAATAACCGTCCTGCTGCCCATGAATCTGAGCCTCCCCCTGACGAGGTGGTGGACATGACCCACTTAATCATTACATCTCCCTGCCCATGGATCTCGGTTCGCCCTGTGAAATTTTAATCATTCTAACTAGCTAATAACAATAATTTCTCACTGTCTGAGGGTGTGAGTTCACCCTATGAACAGCTCCAATGTCCTTGTTAATCATTGTAATCTCTTACTGCTCACAAACTGCAAAATGCATGGATGTCTCTTCTGATCGCTTCAATACCTCGCTGTCTGGGGGCTGGAAGAGCTCCCTACGCTTTGCAAGGGATGCCCAGGGCACTTCATTCTTCTGCCCCCACTTCTGGGACCACTGCAAATCTTTCTCTTCAACAGCAAAGTTTTCCTGGCAGCTGCCTACATGCAACCAGCTGTGTGCAAACTCTCTAAAGTGACATGTTGAATAACAGAGTGCATTTGCATGCAGAGCAGCCGGGCTCCGTCGGTTGAATGGTGGTTTCTTGAAAGGTGAGCTCAGAGCATGGAGATAAGTGTTAACTCAATGAGACATTTCAGTTCATTCTGCTGGGATGCACCATTGTACTGGGTAGGTCTGATAGGACTGTAAAACTAAATAGGTGTTGATGTGGTGCTACACGCTGTTCCCTTATGTTGGTTCCAGCATGGGGCCCAGTGCTTTTAATGAACACTTACAGCTGTTAATGCCTCAGCCTGTAACATCCTGAATCATTGCAGGAATCTAATGGACAATAAGGGAAGATCAATCACAATTTTAGGGCATTGTAAAGTCCCACCACGTTTTCCACCCTACCCCTGCAGAATACGTTCCTTGTTGAAGCTTGGAAAGGACATAAGGGAGTTTGTTGAAACCACACAAATTGGAGACATTTTGCAAACTCAAGACCACATCTTTAATAGAGGCACATGAATTGCAGTGAAGACTCTGGAACTGCATGTAATATTTGAAGAAGAAACTTGGCTCATTTTCAGCAGGTTTCTCCCACGTGCTCTGTACAGCCTCTCCCAGGGCTCTTCAAAGTTCTGGTTTTGTCTCTGAAAACACAGCTACCTTCAGCTGCAAGTAGAATTAAGAAGGAGCTTTAAAAGAAACTGGTGAAAGCAGCTTTGTGAGCCAAAGAGGAAGAAATAACTGCATGAAGCAAAGTCTAAAAGAAGCCACCTCCATCTTCAGAGAGCCACTGAGCCAGTGTCACCAGTCATCTTTTGGAGGCAGTAGGCAAAGGTCATCTTCCCCAGTGAATCCCCAGTGACTGCTTTTTTTCTGGAGACTTTCAATTGGGCAGCTAAATGCAATTTTATTAGATGAGACAGTAGACTTGTCAGGATTTTGTTTCTTTTTTTTTTGTTATTTTCCTCCCTCTCATCCCTAGATTGGTTTGGGAGTTTAGATTAATAAACAGAGAAGCAGTTAGTTTGATTAAAAGTGGCATATGTTCTGCTGTGGGAGAGGCAGACTCAGGGGTGTTTCATGCCTGCGTTTTGAGAATAAGAAGCCACTGTCATCCTTGGGTACAACAGTAAATAACTTTTTTCTACTGAAATACTGGAAGTACTTTCATGCAGATCGTTTTGTGCTTTATAAAAATCCAAGGGAAGGGAATACTGGTGCCTTGGAAAACAAAACAAAAAAAAAGAAAGTTGGAGGGAGGGAAATTTATACCTCAGTGAAGCTAATTAGTATTAAAATAACATGGACTAAGAAAAGATGAAACTAAATGCCGCAGAAATGCTGAATTAAAGGGACAGCACTTAACAAAGACTGAGCTTAAAAAGATTTATGAAGGTATTTCCCATCGGTGTAATTGGAGGAGTATGGAAAACCAGTGCTGCTCCTTTTGTACAGTGCCAGGATTGAAGGAAGCAGATACATCCTTTTATTTGCTTCAGTGAGACTGTCTGCAGCCTGGTCGAGGTGCTTAGAGCAGGTGCAGAGAGGCCGGAGCTTCTGCAGGCCCTTCCAGGGTAATCAGAAATGACAGCCCTCCGCGCCCAAGCCGCCTCCTCTGCAAAGGGAGGCGCGTAAACATTGCAAGTTTTCATTATTGTTTGTAAACGTCTCATTTGCAAACACAAAGTGGTTTTAGGACTTCACTTCTGGGATGCCCTGAGCACACAGCTCCCAGCCTTTTCCTTCCATGATCAGCCCCAGCGCAGCAGCCCAGCCTCAGCTCCCCGAGCAGCTCCGTGCCTTCACACAGGTTGAAAACGTCTCCATCACTGTGGCAGATGTAGTGTGCACAGGCAAGGAAGTAACATTTTTTAAAGGAGCTCAGGAACCGAAATCTCATTTCTAAAGATAATTTCAGTCATGTCTGCACTGCAATAAAGCTCAAGATTAGAAGCCAGCCTGCTGTTTATATTCACCTTAAATCTTAAAGTGTAAGCTTTTAAAAGTTGGTGTTTTTTTTTTTTTTTTCAACCAGGCCAGGAAGTTTTCTCCAAGCCAAGATCAGAGCATACTTGGCTATATTTGCCACATGTAATTCATTCTAAGGAGAGTGACAAAAAATACTTATCTCAAGAAACATGAAAGCTGGAAAAAAGAAAAGGCAGCAGGGACATGAAATATGAACTATCAGAGCTTTTCTCTTAGTGTAGCTGTATGAGAAATGGAAATATTTAAGTTTCTAGTTTGGGCGTGTTATTGTGGATAACCCCCTTGGCTTCAGATGGAGATCTACTGCAGACAGATTGGTATAGGCATCAGGAGAAGATATAAAGGCATCCGATTAGTGCCATGAGGATATGTTTTGTGGAATGACCAATATTCATTCACTGTCGTATATGTTGCAGTTTTTCTCTTGTGCAGTTGTATTTATATCACACATCCCTAACAGTAAAGGCAGATAAAGCAGGGTGTAAGCTCAAGGTTTTGGGTTTTTTTTTTGTTGTTAAAATGACAACAGGTTTGTGTGTTCATCTATGTGATGCTCCTGGCATGTGTATGGCCAGTCTTGGTATTTATCAGTGCATCTTCAGACCGTGCATCATGGATTCGTTCCTACTTTGTAACCTTGTCCTGATGGTTGTGGTCCTCTGGGACTCAACTGCATTTTGGATCTTCTGTCTTCAGATCTTATTGGTGACAAATGTCAGCTGATGGTGGCAGGAGGTGTGGAGGATTTCAGTCCTCTTGTGTTCAGCACTTGGGACACACCTGACAAGATGGTGACTGCAAGATTTCTCTTTCTGTGACATTAACTGCAGGCTGGTCTTCTGTTACATATACCATGCACAGAGGTAGGTGTTTGCAGTCCCTGGAACTGAATATACATTAACTGTCCTCTGGTTTGGTGAGGTTTTTCTAGTAGAGATTACAGCAGGATCTCTTAGTGTGATATAATTCAGGTATAATAACTTCTTGTCCCCTGATGGGGCTGACTTGTGAAATCTATTAAGCCATGTGGTTCTGGCTCTATTCCTGAACTCCTCAAGATAAAGGCTTTTTATTTTTTTGTTCAAAGTAATTTTTTATTTTTTATCAATTGTTTAGACTCACCAATTATCAGCATTTTGATCCTGCAGATAGCTCTGACTACAAAACATTCGTATGTTGAACATCTAATGCTCGTGGTTTAGGAGGAAAAGCCAAGCACGCTACTTAATCCAGTCCCCACAATTTCCTCCATCTGAAACCTTGAACTAGCTCAAAATCAAGGGGTAAAATAAAACAGAGGATCTTCTGACTTAAGAGATTGGAAGGCTTTTCTCCAAGTATAACAGCTTCCTGACACTGCATCAGGATTCGATTCCACAATACCTTGTTCCAATCCCTGCTTAATACAAAGACTTTTGAAGTTATTAAATTCTGTACTTTCCCTCGTCCTCCTCCCTGAGAGGTCTGCAGATAACGCTGTGGCTGGACACCGGCACCAGGTCATGCCTTCCAACGAGTCTGCCCGTGCTATCCCCAGCCCATCCCAGCTGCACTCATGATGCAGGCTCCCCACCCTTAAATGGGTGTTTCTCTAACTTCCAGAATCCTCTTTCTAAGCTGGACGGGATAAAATAATGAGGAAAATGTCATTTGCACAGGCCTGCCTCTGTCCGTTTTCTAGTCTTGGACTTCTTCAGGAGAAGAAAAAAAGAATTAAAACCCTGCAAAAGAAAAGAATGGGAAAATAACCATCAACTAGGTTACATGTAACAAATATCTTTAGGGGTTTAATGCAAATAAAAATGAGGAGCCTCTTGGGAAAAAATGCAGATTTTATATTAAAACTCTCATAGTCAGTAGAAATTTGCTTGGATTTGCACAGGCCTCTGCTAAATTACTTTAAAACAAAATATAATTTCCAAGCCAAATTATCTGCTGGGATGAATAATTTTCCTGATTTTGAATGGATTTTTTCCAGGAGAAAATCTGGCCAATCTTGCTTAACCAAATCACAACTTGGACCGTAGGCCTGGAAGCAGGATCCATTTGGATGTTTTAACCTCCAATGAATAGCAAATAGAGAATGCTGATGTCATGCAGTACAAAATAAAATAAAACAATATGTGTAATGAGCTGATTTCAAATGCAGCTTTAAAAAAAATCACTTTCCTTTTTCTCACAATCCATCAGGGCATCAATAGGTCTTTTATTGCTTCAGCACATTGTTATTAATAGTGCAGAAAAATGCAGATTGTAGGCTTGGGGGCTCCATAACTTTCCAGTATGGAGTATGAATACTCCAGGAAAAGTAAAACACAAGTTAGATGTGCAGTAGCAAAAAGGAAGAGAGGCCAGCGTGGGAAGCACCACAACCTGCTGATGAGTCCTTGCCTGCACAGAGATGCTCAGACTTTGTCCAAAATAGTTACACCTGTGAATTAACTAAATCCAGTAAAGCTCCACGTGGGTTTTCAACCCACAGTTGTGAGTGGCTTTGAATAAATTTGGTGTAATTCACCTCCAAAGAGAATAAGATGAATTCCAGTACAGCCATTCCTAATCCGAGCTTAAACTGGCCATAATTCTGGTTAATGCAGTAAAGGGATCAATTTCAAAAGTTAATTGGGATTTGCTTTCCTGAGGGCTCCTGTGTGTGTAAGTCCTGATGCCCATCAATATGTCCACACGACCTTAAAAAAGTCATAATTTCCTGTGGTTTCCTGTCTATTTACCTTTCCTACTGCTCTTCAGTAAATGTCGTACCCACCTATCCACCCCCCCACCAGTGCAAACCTCCACCCAGTGAGTTTGGTGTGTTTTACTTCTGACTGTCGAATGCCATTCTAAATTTATCACAGAAAATACACAAAAGATCTTCTTTTGTTCCTGATGTCAGATCTTATTCTCTTTTGAACTGTAGCACCTACATACCCCATGGAGGTAGTGCATTTTGACTTTGAGGTCTCTGCTGATTACTAACCTATTTATAAGGAGTACTATAGACTGCAGGAGTATTTTATAGCCTTTAAGAAGGTGTTTCTCTGAATGAGTCAATTTAAGACCCATTAATAGATATTAAAGGAAGTTCATGGTCTCCTTCAGATTCTGGTTGTTTTTGTCAGCCAACAATGCATAAAAAACATAACTACATTTTATAATATTAATGATCAGCTGTAAAAACCTGGCATAACATTTTTATAGCTCTATAACTAATCTTTTTATTATCAAGTTACAATGTTTTCCATCAAATATGTATCATCTCTAGTTAACTTCAAAACTTTTGCAAGTTGATTGTGTGGAATACTGTTGTAGTCTAATTAAGTTTATAAATATATGAGTTTGTCTGAAATACTTACTATTTTATATGAAGGATGTAAGAATTTTGATTGAAGTCAGCCCTGCGTGTCAAACTTTTCTTGCTGGAACAATTATGACAGTGTATCTCAGTTCACAGGTGGAAGCAGAGCCTGGGAGTTGAATTATGGCTTTACCTGTGATCTTAGCTTAGGGCACAAACTTGTCTGCTGGGATGGTGAAGTGAGCTTATCAGTCACTTGACCCATTAATAGAGCTTAAAATTCTCCAGTGCTGAACTTGAAGGGATGCAGTGTTGCCTTGAATTCCTGGGAATGCAGCATCCAGAGGTCTTGCATAGTCACAGTCCTCTCGGAATTTCCATTCTAGAGGAAATAAGGGGGAAAGGGGAGAGGGGATAGAGGGAAGGCTGAAAGAAAAGCTCTCTGGACTCATGGGTAATAGATTATGGGAAAGCAAAATGGGCAGATTCACAGTGCCTTGGCTAAATTGCATAATGGAAGTGCTCGAGAGATAATTAAAGGCTATTTTAGACTGCTTCACCATGTTTATTCTCAGCAACTTGCAATAAAAAGGAGCAGGAGAGGGAACTGGTACAGGCTCATCAGCAACTGCTTTTCTTCCTTTACCAGAGAAAAATCTACCCTCTGGCTGATGCTTAGACAGCAGTATATACTTTGCCTTCACATAGCACCCCCTCTTTAAAGGTCTTGCAGGTTTTGCACAGTGATGTCTTGGCCCCTCTGGGACTGCTTCTGAAAGGAGTCACAGGAAAAGCGGAGGGACCTTCTCTGCCTCCTCAGCACCGTTGGCTGGGGCGTAGTGGTACCACACTGGGAAACCTGGCTGGTCATTCTGCCTGTACAGACTCGAAATAGCTCCTGCAGAGCTGCCATGGATGGGGAGGATTGAAATATTTGCTTGAAGCTTCTGTAATTGTCCCCGCAGTGGCTCCGAAATAAAAGTCTTCTTTTGTGCATGAACTTGAGTCACTTAAAAGTGTCACAAAGATCTGACCCTGTGCTAGATATATTGGTACTGGCATCTGGAGAAGAATCCAGAATATCCCGCATATTTGTGAGATTTTTTTTCTATGTTTCCAGCTGACTAGTACCATTGATGCAACAGTATGAACGAACCATCTTGTTGACCAACTGTACAACACTGGCTGCATCCTTTATAGCAGACGTATAAGTTAAAAATCTAGCTGACTTAAGACATGTCACAACTGGAGCTTAACTACAGTGCATTGAGAAAATGCAGGAAAAGCTCAAATGATCATGAATTCTGGGCTTTTGAACCAAAAGGGGACTCACTGAAGTAATTGCAGTTCATTACAGATATTCTGAACCTGCATTACCTAAGCGAGTTTAATTTTTTTCACCTGTCACTTATCTGCTTTTGAGAAGCATAATTGCAACATTTGTTCAGAGCTATAAGCCTCTGAAATGGGAAATGTTTTTTTTTTCCCTATGCAAACATTAAAAAACAAAGGGGAAAAGGAAAGACTATTCCTGAGGCAGGCTTTGCCACACACACATGCCCGTGCACAGACACATAGCCTCTTTTAGGTTTTCTTTCTTTATTTTAATATCTTAAAAATACATATATATCTCTGGGGGAAGCTTAATAAGAAACAGCCAGCTGAAGCAAAGGTTTTAGGAGGAAAAAGAAGTCAGGGGACTTGTGCTGTAGAGACAGCAGTTCAAACAGTGAAAAAGAGGACACAGCTGTGCATATCAGATATCCACAGCTGGGGAAGTGGAAATAGAATATTCCCCCATCTTCCCTTATAAATCATCCCTCACCTTTCAGATCCCTTAGTTTTCTGTTGTATTGAATAATTTTGTATAGAGGGAGAGGTATTTGCATTTTTCTCCTCCTGCTGTTTGTGATATGTAGGTCAGTTTTACCTACCAAAGCACCAAAAAAGCACTGCGGATTTCTTCAGTGTCCTTGGTAGCAGGGTGTTTTTCTTACCCTTCAAAGTCAAGGATTCTCTAGCAAAAAACAAGGGAGGTCTTAGCAGCAGGTGCCTAAACCAATATACAGAGAAAGCTAAGAGGAAAAGGCAGCACAGACTGTCTTTAAAAGACTCATGCTAGGAAAGTCTAAGGAGTGGGTGGAAGCAGAATTGTTTTAAAAGCATCTCTCTGGACCACAGCTGAGCAATAAACCAAGCCAGACTTTGACACTCACTATAACTCTTTTGGGAGCGGACGTAAAGAAGCAAAGCACTGAATCTTCTCCAGCTCCGGGAATTACTGATTTCCTCCACATTCCTAGCCACAGCTGAAGACAGGGCAGCACAGACCCTGTTTACACTGTTTCTCAAGGTTGGAGTCTGAGCACAGTGGCCACAGCAGGTTTGGTCGAGGAACTGTTCTGGCTGTGCGAACGCTCGTCATGCTTTAGGACCAGGCGAGGACAAAGCGCTTTCAGCCACCATTCTGAATTGTCCAGCAAATACGATCCCTGCTCTGGCATAAGCTGCAGCCCGAACCACAAGTACAAAATAGCTAGATTAAAAGGATTTGGTTAAATTTTCCACAGAGCTCTGCAAACTTGGTGCTATACCAGCAAGTGAACGAATGTTCAAATGTTGAATATTCAGATACGTTTTTAAACTGAAGATGGACTTGAAGGCTTTCAGTCTTCATGCTTCCCTGGGTTTTGATTTGGAATAACACTTCATAAAATCTTGGAGGGGCTGGTCTATATCTGCAAAATCACAGGTACCACAGCTCATATACTAGTAATCATGCTCCAGAGTTGAACCCTGGTAATGGCTTACATGATAACGAAAACTAGAGCATTTTGCTTGTTCTGGCTAAAATAAGATGTTTCCACATCAAGTAAAATACTGAAGTGCTTTTTGCTTGAATAATACATTCTATCTCTAAACATTTAAAGGAACATTTCCAGCAGCCAGCTTTGGTGTGCGATATTCCAGCCCTTTGGTGCTGTAGTACATCATTATAAAATTTAGAAGAGAGGGAGAAAAACTACATTTACCTTAGGACAGTGAAGGAACCATGGTTAGACAGAAGAGAGAGAATGGCATCCTGGCCACACCCAGGTTGGAAGTTCTGCCTCACCTTCTGCTGTAGTCAACTGGAAAAATACCCTTTAATTTTAATGACCATAGAAATGCAATACTTTGGGAACACACCTCTCCAAATTCCCGGTGAGAGCTTTGGAATGAGTGGTTATATTATAGCTGTTCTGGGAAGAAAAGATGTTTGGGTATATGTCAATATAATAAGAGTATATCTTCTTTCTCACACCAAATCTAAGGGAGCTAATGTGCATCTCGATGTTGCACAGTTAGGCTGAATATGATCCCATATATAATGCCAGTAAAGTTATGCTAAGGATAAATTGTGTTATTGGTTAATTAGTTCAAGAAGTCTGTGGATAATGTGGGAGACAAAAGAACGGACAATTAGAACTCACCATATGATAAAACCTCTCCTGCTCTTCTTCCTCCTCCTGTCCATGCTTTACATTGGACAAGACAGATGGCTTCCCCAGACGTAGTTGAAAGTTCTATTTCCCACCAAAACTAAAAAGAGAAGATATAACTTTTGCAGTTTATTTCAAAGTTTTTTTTTAAATATTAATGAGAAAAATAACACAAATGAAAATGTCTTATTTTTGTGACAGCTGCCCAGAAAAAAGAGTGAAAACCAATATCTGTTCTGAAATTTGTAGTTAATTCTTTTTAATGCTTAACTTGAAAAAAATTTGTAAAAAGACAGATTAGGTCTAGCCTTTGTAGTTATAAATACCCTGAAGACATTAGATACCAATTTATAACAATGGACTGTTTCAGTTTCTGAAAGATGCCCATTTTGAGAAAATATTTTTAGCTGTTCAAGCCAGTGTTTTTCAACAAGCAAATTCACTGTAGGAAAACATTTTTAAATGACCAGAGAGGAGAAAACAGAGTAATCTGAACTGACTTTTCCCCAGAATCTGTAAGCTTCCATTAAGTGCAAGGTAGGCTAAAGCAGAGGGAAACGTAATTATTGCCACACAAAATAACAGAGTATTGACACCCTGTCATTGGATCAATCGGATCTGTTCTGTAGGCTCAGTTAATAAATTGCTGTGTTAAAATATGTCTTCTTATAAAACACATTCATTTTCTCTCTCAGCATTTATTTTAATAACTTCTCATACCAAGAACTTGTGCGTACCTGCTTTTTTTCCACACTGTGTGTACAACTTCTTGCATAAGGCCATTTTAAAGGGGATGCGAATCTCAGCATTTGTCTGCGCATCCTTGGGTGACAAGGGAAAAGTGGCAGAACAGCCTGAAACATGCGGCAGGGTGCCTTTCAGCAGCCTAATTATCTCATGTCTGGGTGCCTATCTACAGTAATCTAGACAAGTTTCTAATTTGTTTTTCAGAACTGTAGGATGAGTCAACTTAATTCTAATTAAACAGTGTCCATTGTGTAGTGTGGCCAGAGAGCCAAACGAGATCACAGTCTGCCATAATTACTGATTGCGGCCAGGCTGCTTTTCTTACCCTATATAGGTCCGATGCGGTTACGAATGCGCAGTAATGTTTGGGGCAGATAGTATTTTGTGAAGCTTAGGAAAATGCTTGTGTTCTGTCTGGCCAGAGGACTGTCAGCGAGTGTGGAGAGCTGTGGAGATGTCACAAGTACTGTTTTTTCTGTCTAAAATATACAGGTCAAAATCCTTCTCTTATTTATACCAGAACTCAGCCTTTTGAATTTACATTTTCTTATCTCTGTAACGGTCACTCTTAAGTATCCCACTGAAGCTTCCTTGAGTTAACACCTAAGCTTATCACAGCCTAGGAACCCACACCAGCAATGAAGAATTGCCTGGATTTCTCATTCCGGTGGTGGAAGTAGCTAATGGAATTAACGTCGTGATATTTTCTGCTCCATCATAAGCTTAGTGATAAGGCACTTCAATTTATTGTCCCCTCATGCAAGAGACGGAGTGGCTAACTGAATCAGGGGAGGGCACTAGAGGTGCCTGTTGGTTTATGGACGTGCCCCATTTCCAGAAGTGACGGCTGGCCTGGCCCTCCCTCTCCTCCCTCGCCAGACCCGGCATGCCATCGCAGACGGCACGCGCCGTCATCCTTTGCTCTCGTTCCTGGATACTGCACATCGCTGAGATCTCTCCAGATCCTTTTTCTTCACTCACCAGCCTCCGTGATACTTCTCCTTTTCCTTTGCATATCGTCTTCCCCACTTGCTCTCTTTCCAGCATTTGCCTGGCCCCAGTATATCAGTCTTCTGTTCCCATATGACTCTCGCTAATTACAGAGCTATCTCGCTGCTTAATGCTACCACCTCTTTTCTAGCTAGTTCTTTACAAAGGCCGTTAGCTAGAAATACATCATCCTTCAGCTTTGGACCTGAAGTCCACTCAGTAAGCATTTTATACAGTCTTAATAAATGAGGAGAGAAAAAGAAAACAGCAGAGGAATACAAAAAGGGTCCTTTGGGACTAAGGTTGTCAGAAAGTCATGGCTACTTCATAACTCTGGGCATTAGTCATTTTTCTTACCATGGGTGGTCCCACTATGGGCTGAATTTGGAAAGGTTTTTCTTCCTGTTCAGCGAAGATGTGACATTGCAGAGCTTGGAGGAGAGGTGAGACCCGCAGGTGCTAGCACTGTGGTGCCATGCTGTGCGAAGGGTGACTCTTTCTCACAAACTTCAGAGCCTGTTTGTTCTTGCGGTCATTTTGGTGCTGGGTGGGATGCCCCGACCCTGCCAAGAGGAGACCGTTGAAATTGTCGGAGCTGGACACGGAGCAGGGGTCGATGAGAAGTTTCAGCCTTCACGTGGCTGCTACAAATGGGTGTTTTCATCTCCATGCCTCAGCTCCAGCCTGGTCCCAAAACAAAGAACCACCAGCAAAGCTAAAAGAGTTGACCAGAGAACAGGTTTGAGGATTTGTGCTACACGGGGGGTGATTCCCACCTGGACCAACTCTCTCAATCTCTCCTGGGGAGGGGACGGGGCTCAGCCTTTAGCAGGTACCTGTGTTTAGTCCGTGTGTGTGCCCAGTGTATCGCACGCCCTGCTGCTCCCAGACCCTGCCGGTGCTGAACCATCATGGTTTTAACCCAGGTGCCAGGAGGTTCTTGCAAAAAGCGGGAGGATTTTGGAAGCTGCTGGTTGTGCATAGGGAGGCTGGGGAGGAGGGCAGCCCCTGCTGCAGCAGCATGGTGCTCCCGGGGAGGGGGCAATTCCTCCTGCTGAAAGCTCCTCCAGCAACACACAGACTTCCCAGCGGGATGCATGAGGCTCCCTCCTGGGCCGTGCTGCTGCAGCCTGCCTGCAAGGATGCTGGTTCAGGTCTCTCCTCACCTATCTGCGGTCTGGAGGTAGATGTAGCCTTAAGCTTGGACCAGAAGAGATGCTGTAATACAATTTAATAATCTTTTTTTTTTTTAGTTATTTTCTTAGCAGTGGGTTTGTGCCCTGTCATTTTCTCATCTGCATTGCTAAAATACAATGTAAGTGTTCTACATATCTATGAAGGACCAGAAGAACTTGCCGTGTTGGATACTGATTTTTCACTTGTGTCCAAGCCCAGTTTCTTGGCTGTTTCCAGCTTCACTGACCCAAGAGGACGATTGACCAATAAGATACATCTCAAGGTAGAAAAAGGCAAATGATGCAGGCCTGATTAGTTGCTGCGGTAATTGAGATGAATGAAGTAAGAGCAGGGTTGGACCTACTGGTGATGTTTGGATCATGGAATTGTGGTCACTGCTCCAGAGTGTGGAAGAAGGTGAATCTGTTGATTTTTTTAAAGACTGTTTAAAACCTACTAGTTTGAGTGGTTACAGAGAAATTTGGAGGCATAGTTCCTTCCTACTCTGTGTTACCTGAGCAGGTTGTGGGGGCACATTACCCCATTTTACACCACTCCTTATATGAGACAGAGCATCATGTGCAAACTCTTGTTCTGGAAAGTCCCATAAAAGCTGAAGGCTGAGGAAACATGCAGCTGTGCTGTCTTTCTTTGGCCAGGCCTCCTATGCTGTGGCTCTGGTGGCTGTGGAGCCCATTGCAAAGCATTCTTGCTGACCCAAATGTTTGTGCCTCTTGCTTTTATGTGCTCAGATACGACACTGGTCCCAAATGGCTGTATTTAGCTGTGTCCCTCCTGAATTAAAATTATACCCACAAATGGTACTGTGCATTTACTGAAGCTCATTAGAATGAAATGGGCAATACACGTATTTCAAAAGTATTTTATTTGGAATGCTAATCTTATTTTGGAATTCACATTAAGCCATTGAATCCTTGGCAACTAACATGAAAACACACTGAATCATAATGAAATACAGTGCTACTGTATTCCATTATACACCATACCAGCATGACAGCAGCTTTTTCTCTTGCTGAAAATAGGATTGCTTGCATTTTATTTTTATTTTTTTAGGGGAAAAAGTAAGAAAGCATTTCATATTAAAATCCAGCCATTAGCTCATATCTTGCTGCACATACTAGTAGCTGTGGGGCAGGAAGAGGGGAACTGATGACTGCACAGAACTCTAGCATGTACTTCACTATGCCTGGTACTTCCATTCTGGGCAGTCTGGACCTCAGTTGAGGCTGCACAAGTCAAATTGCACAGACCAATGTTGCAAGCGCTAGGCTGGGGGCTGCAATATATGGCACATCAGCCAGAGAAGTGATCCAACACACTGTACATCATCATAACACTGTAGGTAAAGAATACTGTGGTGATATAGGGGAATAACACGTGGCTGACACCACTTTATGGCAAGCAGTTGCTGTGCAATCATATATAACGCTGTAGGAGTCAACACACTGCAAGCTTCATCCTCTGCCCTCTTGTGGAAACAAGCAGCTGTGGAATAAGGATTACTGAGTACACAAATCAGCATAAAGCTCTTATCCCTTTCCCTGGCAGATGTAAAACTGTAGTTGAAGACTGAGGCTCTGTTGCTTTGGGAACTACAGTTCAGAGGTACTGATGGAGCAGAGAAGAAATACATAGTATCCGGAGTGGGCCGAATCATCCCAGTTGTTTGACTGCCTTTTATGCTGAAGCACTTTATTTTTAACAAACAGCCTGAGAAACAGAGATTTAAGGCCCAATAATAGCGTGGTGTGAATGGATTAGTCTAGTAATGCCAGAGACTGCATTGGAAATGCACTATACTTCCCATGGTAATTAGTAATTTTAAGAAAGTAGATTATACCAACTGCCCTATGTTTTTTCTTTCTGTTTTCATGAGGAGTGATGCTTGTGTGGAATACAACAGAGAAAATATCAGGCTTTAAGAATCAGGGAAAAAGCTAAAGAGCAGAAGGATAGGAAAAGCTTACGCATAGGGCTATTTTATTTGTGTTGTGGTTCAAACCAGCTCCAAGTTGCCTGTAGGCTGTGGACTCCTTTCCTCAAAGATGGGCCAGGAGTGAGGGGAAATGTTAAGGACAGTCAGGATAGGATGTAATATATAGCCTCTCTTACCAAAGATCTCAGTCATAAGTTCATTTTCCTCTGGACTCCAGTTCCCTTTGCTTGCTGTGCCCTTCATCCTGCTGGCTAAGCATCTGAAGGACTCCCTTGCACTGTCTCCTTCCTCTGCTTCATTAAAGAAGTGAAAAAGCGGAAGATGCTACATAGACGAAAGAGGAATTATAAGAGTGGAAGGGACCTTGGGAGATCGCCTAATCCATCTCTCTGCCTCAAAGGAGGTGAACATGTAATTAACTGCTCCTAGTGGCTGTCTGTCTGATCTGTTCTTCAAAACCTACTGCATGGGGATTTTCATCACCTAAGAGTTTAGCCCAGCATTTCACTAGTTTCATGCTAGAGAGTTTTCCTTAATCTCTAACTGAAATCTCCTTTGCTTTTATTTAAGCCCCTTGAGACTTATCCTTACGCTTTTCTCATGCTTTTTGAGAACTTTGGTTATTCTTGTGGTTCTCTGTTGGACTTTTTCTCATTGGCCTGTAAACTTTCATCATACACTCAGGATAAATCTGTCAGTGTTGCCCCCAGTGCTGGGAAGAAGAGAAGAATTATTTCATGTATCATTTCCAGGTGATGGCTGAATCTATAACTTAAAGATATTCAGTAGTCCTGCATTTTGGTCACTAAGCTCTTAATTTCAGATAATTTCACTAAATAGTACTCTTAAATTTTCAATTTACCCTTTTGGAAAAGCATTACAGACTTTTTCTTTAAATTTGCTTTTAGTTTGAAGAAAATAAACTCATGTTGATTCACTTGTAACAAAATTACTTGTTATAAGTAGGGTTGCTATCTGAATTTATTACTCCCCTAAAGCCAAGTATTAAGCATTTTATTTACTCAGAGCCCATGCAGCAAAGAAATATGTTGGTAACCACAGTCAAGTATCTGAGGCCCACTGTAATAAGTAACATTTGTTCTCCAATTTCCATCTGGAACATTAAAGCCTTCCTACTACAATTCCTGTAACCACAACTCCAGTATCATTCATATCTCCAATAACATCGCACAGACTACTGTTCATATCATATCAGACGTAACAGTGACTCATCTTGTTTTTCATCTTTGTCTTCAGAGTAGACATCATTGTTCTGAAGATACAATGATGGGCTTATCTGAAGTGTCCTGAAGAGATACTGGCTCTTTTAACACCATTTTTAGCAGCTCTTTAATTACTTGGAATTTTGTCATGCAATCTGTGAAGCCATGTACATATCATGGAGAAGATTTTGACTTTCCCCCAAGCTGCTAAAACAAAAAGAGGTTTTGCACAGAAAGCTGCTTCAGATGACCTGCTGCTGTGTTCCCAGGCACAACCCTGAGGGAGAGTTCTGCACACAAAGAATTTGGGCTGTCCCAAGATTCTGTGTGGATCTCAGGACCAGTGAATATACCTAGCTGTAGATCCATTTGACCTTTCTTAACTCCCCTAAAATGCCTTTCAGCTCTCTGCAGTTTGCCAGCAGAGGATCCCAGACTTTTGCACAGTCAGAACATCTTGTTCTGCCTGAACATGCACCTGAATGTGCTTTAACATCTTTACTGGCCTTCCTTACCTTTAACCTTACCACTTTCTCTGGGCTCCTTTCCCCCAACGTGCTCTGCTGCTCATGTATTTCCTGATGAAGACTAGTCCCTGCTTTTTAAACCAAACAACGCTGACCAGAGATTGTCCCTTGCTGGCATAGAAGTGCCAATTTATCAGCCTTATCTAACAAGTGACAGTCTAATATTAATGTAGCTGGAGAGCCATTTTGTTGTTTATTGGAGACAAAACTCCCATCTGAAGTCCATGGATGGTGTTGCCTAAATAAATGTTGTACGGTAGCTGCAGATAAAAATAATTATCTGTCTAGTTAAAGTAAAAGATGTAAGCAAGGATTTTGTAGTTGTTTGAGCTCACTCTTGCTAAAAAAACAAAGCTTAACTCATGTTAAACAACATAATACAGGTTTGTTTAAAATTGTGAATTTTCCTGTGTGGCAGCAACATCTGGATGCTCTTTTTTACCCTTGTCCAGTACTTATGTGCAGACAGCCCAGTGAATGGCAGCAGAGAGGTCAGCACAGCTCTGGCCCTCGTAGTGAGAACTACAGCTCCTGACCAATGCAGCTGAGACCTACAGAGATTGCTGTGGGTACGGGGTGTCCCTCTATCATCAACAGAAAGGCAAATTTGGCCAACAACCAGGGGCAGGATGAGCTGCACAGCAAAGTGCCTAAATGTTTTTGTTTCTCATGCAGCTTGGTTGCATTTGGCTCCAGAGCTTGGTGCCTGTTCACCTGTTAATCCCAGCACAGTTTGCTTAGATCTTTCTTGAAAGATGCTCATGGAGAAAACGACTGGAGACCGCACTACTGTGGGACGGCCACGCAGCACTGATGAGGTGCGAGTTCATTAGCTTGGCAAGGAGCCATACCAGCACAGCTCTCTTGCACAAGGATCGTCAGCTATTTGTCTACCCAATTTTGTATAGTGTGTGTGAAGGTACCAGGTGGAGATGGCTTTGGCTTGTGCCCTCTCCTACATGCATTTTAATAATGGAAAGATGAGTTTTGGTGTATTTTTATCACTGGAGTTAGCAAGCGTGTTTTCAAAGAGTCTGGCTAATATTTGTCTCAGCCCTCTCCCAGCTTTCCTCCTGCCTTACTTTGCAAGCCAGATATGCTGCAGGAGTGGAGCAAACCTGTCTGCTTCTTTCTAAAGCCTCTTGCAGTAGCAACTCCAGAAGACCCATGGAAAAAGGGTTGACATCCCTTAAAGGACAGCTCCTTTTTCCCTGGGAGCAGTGGAGTGATAGAGTTCCTGTTTCCCCAGAAGCCTTCCTTGAAAACTGAAAAGTAAATTCAAAGAAAGCTATGTCCTAGTCCAAGGGAAGAAGATTGAGCTTTACATGAGAAGTACTGAAGTATGCGTATTCTGGCTCTATGTGGAGAAAGCCCAGCAAGCTCACTGCCTAAATCTGTAGCTGTAGCACAGAGGAGACAGACACATCATTTTCCTTCTTTTTTTTTTTTTCTTTTTTTTTCTTTTTCTTTTTTTTTCTTTTTTTTTTTTTTCCCAGAAGCTTGGTAAGTTGAGGAGGTAGAGGCAGTGATGTCTTAATGTATAGAAACTATTTTTGTTTGTACACCTGAGCTGGTGCAAGGGTGCCATTTCCTAATTCCTGAATTATGGGAAGAACTATTAAAACCGCACAAACCATAAGGAAAACAATGAAGGGTTGTGCATTGAGTATCTGGGTAAGAAGAGGTAAGCTGGTATCAAAGCAGTGCATAAAATCCAGCAAAGCACACACCCAGCCCTTTGTTGTGACCACTGCCACTGGACAGGAACATGACCAAATATCCTGATACAATTTATTGCAATAATTTTGTAACAGCACGAAGAGACTCCTGAAGTCCTTGGCTCCAATCTCAGCTGTAGCAGTAATGAGTAAAGAAAGAAAAAAAAAGTCAGTTATAAAAGCTGTCCCTCACACTGTGAATATGAGCTCAGATATCCCAAGGTTTTTAAGTGTCTAACCTTTCACTGAGTTCTCTGAGAATGAAAAACCTTAAGTAAGAGGAGGCACCAGTGTATCTTAATAGATCTGATGGTTGGAGTCCAGAGCCCAGTCACATGTAGCATCTTGTGAGAAGAAGATAGGTATATAAGACACCCTAGAAGAATAATTGTAGCAGAAAACAAGGTGCTGAGCAATCCTAGTTTATTATGGAGAAATTATACCTTTCCAAGAGTCCCATCCTCCACGCTGCATGTACAAGAAGGTAAGGTTTTATCACGACAGTCCAACCGCTCTTTGCTTTTTCCTGTGTTTCCTAGAGGTTTTCTAGCCCCTTTTATCCCACGGCACGGTTGGGCCAGAGTGACATGAAAAGGGATGGGAAAATCTCTGATGAGAATGAGAACGGTTGCCCTGTCAGGTGTGATTAACACCAACACAGTTAAACACCTTACCAACGAAGCCCTGCAGGATGTGCGTGAAATTTTAAAAAGCCATTCTCTTTCCAGTCATGCCCTCTTGGTAAATTATAATTCCAGTAAATTAAGCAGAATGCTGATGAAAAATTTAATGTGGTAGAATCTGGCAATTCTGACAGCCCAGTGAAGTCTACAGTGACCCTTGAAAAACTCCTCATTTTGATATCATGATACAGCTGTACAACATGGCCACGTCCATCCTACTGTAAGCTGCACATCAGAAGTTGATGATAGCAATTGAAATTAAATGATTCTCAAATAATCATAACAAAGGCAGGTTTACTCGGCACTATCTGTCTCTTGTGGAAAACCCCCTACGAGAAAGTTCACCAATTGTAATAAAATTACAGGCTGCTTTCTGGTCTCGTGTTAGCTGCAGAGTTTGTGACAAGATGAGCTGTGAGCAAGGCAGCCTACACTGGGTGCCGTGAGCAGCACGATACAGAACCACATCACTAATAGAGGAGTCAGGGCTCCCGAGCTGTCATGTACAAATCTTGTTATAATGAGAAGACCATTAGTAATAGAGGCTGAAATTTTCAAGCTGCCTAAGGGATTTAGATGCTCAGTTCCCATTAAATTTAATGGGATGCATGCTTCAAAATCCCACCCACAATAAATTTTTACTAGCTATTCTTTGTGCAAGGGAAGAAGAGGGGAGAGAAAAATAGAGAGGGATGGAGAGAATCAGGTGTAAGTGTTTCTTATTGGGACTGAGGGCCAGCTGGGTGTCGTAAAATAGCATCCAAAAGGGGACTGGAATGAAATACTGCGTAGGGGTTTCTTCTAATGCTCAGGTAATTTGAGTCTGGACTCTGCTTCTGCCTGCCCTGTGAGGTGAATGGGAACATAATGCCCTCTGCACTTTGTGACTTCTATTTCTGGACTGCAGACCTACTTGCTGTCATTAAAGCACATTTTAAAATGAAAATTAGGTAGGAAGACATAGATGGGATAGCAGTGGTCTTTGGAGATATGTAGGAAGAGGATGAAAGGAGGCTGTGAATTGGGAAAGCCTCATGTTACACCAGTTCTTTTCTCTAATTAGGTCTGGATGCATTTACTTCTTCGACCAGATTCATCTGTATTTAAATCAAGTGCATTTTTAAGTGTCAAAAACACTAAAGACCAACAGTTTCATTGGTAACCGTGGATCCCATTACTTTGCTTCCAGGAAGCCACCAGCTCCTAGGCTCAGCTCCAGCCTACCTAGGTTCAGGCCCCAAACTGAGCGAGAGTCACTTTAGGTTTCCTCCATAGATTAGGGAAAGAGGTGGAGAATGACGTACCGATGGTTCAGCTCTTGCTGCTGCAGAGAAGAGGGGTTCACCTCGTTTAACTTCACCCACTCATATGTTAGGTGCCAGCTCTTAGATCTCTGTCTAAGCTCCCTCCATAGACTGGCAGGTACTTCCAGTAGGAAATTCCTTCACCTGAAGTTACATATGTAAGATAGGTGTCCTGATAGGAGCCTTACAATTACATGGTCCTGACTCAAATGAATGATGACAGTTAGCTAGGATGTCCAAATAGTCAGAGTGAAACCCATTGGGCTTCAGTTGCGCATGGTTTTGGTCTTTGTGTTTACATTTGCTTGTAATGAGGGTTTCCCTCATGCTCATACCGATCTTCCCTTTTGACTGCAAGTCACCTACCAGAACCCTAAGTTAACACGGCTCAGTTGTCAATACTTCCAAATTTCAACCTGTGACTTGTATTTCCCTTTTTCCCCAGAGAAGACTGTTTTCAAGAATGTTAAGGTTCTTTTTTACTTTTTTTGATTTCCTTTGTTGGCTATTTCCATGGCTCAATTTTCCATCTGGAAATAAATAAGGATAAAATGCTCTCTCCACCCTGTGTTTGCCCTGCCTGTTCAGTGTGAGTGATGTGGAGGCGGGTAGGAGGGATTCCAGGCAGCCTGCTGCAATGTGGCATCTGGAGACACAAACTTGGAGGGGTTCCCAGGAAGGGAATATAACATTTGGCAAGGAAAGAAGGATCTTAGATGAGAGAGGGCTGTGAGGTTTCCCCCTCTTCTGTCCCTGTCCTGTTGCTTATTTCTGAATATTTGTTTTATTCCCCAGCCATATTAGAAGTGTAAATTACACAGATGAGCTAACAAGATCATCCGTGTCTGTGCCATTTGGGGTAGAAGGAAACATGGAAGTGCTTTCTCCTTTCTATCCTTTCCGATCATTTACCTTTATTTTGAGACTAAAGATGCTCAGATTCTGTACACTCAGCTCTGCAACCTGGGACAGATCCTATACCATTTCTTCTGTGACTTGATACCTATTTCCCCTTTGAGTTTATGTGGCCTACAATTCACCCCAAACATCTCTGTTGTCTTATGCCATATGTGTGGGGGAAGTTGTGGTCCATGGAATTTGGGGTTTTTATAGGAATAGGACCTGGATTTTGCCCATGCAGCGCTTTAGGGTCGATAAATATAATGAGTCATTGTAAGGAAGAAGGGGTTGATAGCAATCTCCTTGCTCTTTTTGTCCCTAAATTCTGCTGAGCGATGATTGTAGGCAGTACTGGGTAAATGTTCATCTGGCATAAATGTAGGCACCTTCGCTGCAGCACTGCTGATTTATTGGGATGTGACCCTATGTTTGCAATTAAGATTATGTCCATAGAACAGATGGGTCAGAGTGATGCATTTGCCATTATGAGGCACTGAATCAGATTCGCTGCAACAGATCATTCATATCACAAATTGGTGCCATGCTGTTTTAAATAGCAGTGGTGCAAGAAGGAATTTCTTGCAGCAGTTGACAACTTTCAGACTTTATTACGTGAAGTTCCTTCTCTTGCTAAATGTTTATTTGCATGGAAAGGAAGCAAGTCTGTAAGACATTTTTAGTTTCTCTGCTGAAATTACAATTCTGTTTTTAAACAGGATTTGAAAGATGCTCAGCTAGTAAAAAGCCTTTTAGTGGGAGGGTAAAGACAGTTCTTTATTCAGAAACAGTTTGTACAGTTTGGTTGTGAATCCCTCTGTAGAGACACTACTTTTCTTTTATCCTCACTCTTGGTAGTTGCCTCAAATGTAAATTCTCAGAAATACACAAACTCCAATTGGGAAATAATGAGTTTCTCAGCTGAGACAGGGACATTATTACTTGAGTGCTCTGATGCTAGAGATGTGGAGTACAAGGCAATATATGGGACATTTCCACAGGATCGTCAGGATGCTGCCACACTGCCCATTCCATGCTGCTTTTAAAAGAGCTTTCCTGGTCACCTAAAGATGCTTCTTCTGCTTAGACCAGAATTGGCAATGCTGGCATCTTTTGCTCCTTGAATTTCATTATCATCTCTCCTAAAGGAGTAGAATAAATGGTTGTTGGTTCATTCAACTCAGTTGTCAGTAGACTTGAGGAGACATGAAAAGGAAGTACTTAAAAAGAGAGATCTGCAAGATCAAGAAAATATGATAAAAAGATAAAATGTCTTCTGTAGCACAGATCTTTCTTCTCAACTTTGCTCCCAAACAGGCTACCCTACCTTTCTTCCTTTCTTCATCTACAGGTAAGCTTAAAAATAAAGCAAAATCTTGTTACTCTGTATTGTAAGAGGTCTGTTCTCTCCCTCCTGGGGAATATGCCATACCAAACTGGAAGGCCCGGTCCTGCCCCATCTCTTCTTCCAAGCTTTATTTTCTTTTTTCTTGCACTGGGACACCATATGGGAGAGAGGGAAGGGGCAGAAGGAGGAGTTATATCTTTTCAGTTTTCTCCTTAAGATCATTTGAAAAACACTTTCACGGTGCACCTTAATATCTGGCCTCAGGCTACTTTTCTGTTAGGACACCTTCTGCATGATAACACAGATAGCAAAACTGGGGAATGCAGTGATTAAGCTGAGCAACCCTGCTCTGGGTCATCTCCCACTCTTGGACCAGGCTTTTTTTTTTTTTTTTTTTAATTTTAATTTTGAGTAGGAGAGCACCAAATGATTCTATGAAATCACCCATCCCTTCCAAACAGAAGGGCCACATCTTGTCACTATCTTCTAAGCCCCAAGCAAGGAAATGTTAAGGCAGAAGTAACATCAGGAAGGGATGGCTGTGCTCCATGATCAAGCCCTAAGTGGAAAAGCCCTGCTCCTTTTGCTGTCTTGAATGGTCTCTCCCACGAGCTCAACCAAGCTGTTGCTCTCCCATTTCTTACTCTGGGGAAGTTCAGGCATGGCACAGAGGGTAGTAAGAGCTCAAAACAAGGGTTCCTTTCCTTAATCCGAAGCATGGTGGGACTTCTTTTTTGCATAGGAGTCAGCTGAATTCAGAATGCTTAACCTGTGACAGAAATAATTCAGATGTGAACACGTTAATCGCATCGGGTCAAGGTAACAGTTGTTTTTTGCATGGATCGTTTCAGAATATTTTCTGTGGGTGTTTGTAGCAAGCAAATCATAGGATGCAGTTGTTGCTATAGCAATAAGCCTTCTTTAGTGAATGAGGTAGGGTAGCCCCCCTCAGACGGACCAGCATACTCCCACCAATTATCACTGCAATGTAGGTACCTGACATGGTTCGCTTACCAGGGATGTGATAGGTATCAATAAACCCCGAATTCTAGGAGCAAATGGATCCCATGGGATTTATGTATTTCTGAAAATCTCTCTTTGTTTGAGGTTTGAGTCACCAGTGAATCTGAAATTTGATGACTATAATTGCATTAATTATACTAACGAGTGATTTTTTTCAGTTGTGTATGATCTGAGTATGGGGTATGTAATTTAGATGTGTGTGATATGTTGTATTTTAATTTGGAAGCTCAGAGAAACACAGTGGCTTGGACAGCTCCTGTGATAGCTCTGTGAACAGTCTGGACCAACCAGGGTACCCAAAATAACACAGCTAAAGCCAGCCTTAATTCTCATGGAAAAGATTCAGTAAAACATGCTTGAAATATTTCATCTAGAAGAGAAAAATTAAAGCATAAGGAAGGCTATAATAATAACTTTTTCCTGGTGTCAGCTTTGTTTATTGGTTCATATAGCGATTGTGGCACACAGTCTTCAGGGAATGAATGTTTTTTTTTTAAATAGTCTGTGGGCTGATCTCAGCAGAGCAGCCAGGCAGGACTGCCTGCATACACACCGCGTGAGGCATCTAATCCTCATTCCACCTGCTTTGTGAGAAAATGGGTCTGGTCCAAATCCCTTTGTGGTCAGTGCAAAGATGGCCTGGGATCCTTTGGAAGGATCTCTTGGATTGGGTCCTGTGAAGGGGATTTAAGTCTTGAGCATCCAGCTCTGCATCCAGACTTGCTCCCTGAGTCACCGGAGTGATTATGAATTTACACTGATATAAACAGAAAGAGAATTAGTCCCTTCTTCCCAACATTAGCATGTAACAAGGAATTACCAGCTCAGTTCACTTTACTGGTGTTACTGTTTCCTCTCATCTCTTCTCTCTCTCATGTTCTTCACATACTCACAATAGGTATGAAAAACAGATCCCTTCAGATGGCTCCTGCAGGTACCGTCTAATTTATGGTGATGATGGGCTAGTGGCTGTTGGAGAAATAGAATGAAAGAGAAAAGCAGTTGTAAAATTGCTGCTTTTTGTGGGCTGCTTGCACTTGCCTCTAAGTATTTATTATCCTAGATAGCAATCTAACTGATCCTTCTTGATGTACTCCAGCACTAATAAAGGAATTTTGCACTATTATTACAGCAATTTCAAATCAATTCACTCAGTGAACGTTGTTGTACTCCAGAAGTCAATTATAGATATCCCTTAAAAAAACAGGTAACGCAAATCCAGACCTGTGTTTTCATCGCTATGCAGATAGCAAAATAAAATTACAGTAAGGGAAATGAACATTAGCAAACTGGAGGTGTTGTGAGGGGAGAGGACTAGCATGAAAGGTGATGCTTCTGCTGCAAGGTTTTCTTCAGGCTTTGGAGAATTACTGCCACTCCGCCACCTGCTTTGCTTTTCCGTCCAGCTCCCAAATGGCCTTCAGGCAGAAACATTGCATCTTATCATGGCTTTGCTTTCCAGGACTGGTCTTGCTAAGGATCATCATGAAAGCATCCAGGAGCCACGTCTGGACCTCAGGTGAACTAAGAGATACTGCCTGAGGTTAATGATGGGTTCATCCATTGAGGCCAACAAAAAGCCAGAAACTGATAAATATAAAGCACATTCCACCATATGAGGTAGAGGCCTACTTCTTTAATATTATGTTTCATTCCCTAGGCACTGAAGGTCCACATAATTTTCAGTTCCTTCTGTCACCATGTCCTTCACAAAAGTGATTTTTTCTTGTTGTTAAATCTCCTGGGAGTATTAAAAGGATTTCAATTATTGTGGCTGGAAACAGTGGCTCATTTTTAATTCTTAAATTCCCTTTTCCTTTCTTTTACAGAGAAAAGCTTTGAAGGATTTCTGGGAGTCAACTTCTGTTTAATGCAAAGGGGTCCCTAGAAATGAGAAATTGAGATAATTTGTAGTTGTTCACAACTTTAGGAAATGAATCCTGATCATTCTATAAAAACTACCTAAACTGGGATATAGCAAGCAAGTGCTGGTAAGAGATCTGTGCAAAATAAACATAATAGCGCCTTTTTTAAAAGTTCTGCTTAGAAAGGCTGTTCTGTTTGGCAAAATCCTACTTTATCTATAAAAATGTGGTTCTGATGCCTATTAATTGTCACACATCTGGGCAGGGGGAGTTTGAAGTTTCAAGGCAGATAATACCATGCCAACACTATGATAAACAGCCAAGCAACTGTGCTCTATCTTTGGTGGAAGATAAGCTGCAATCAGGAGTGTGATTAACAGTTGTGTTCAGGATTTATCTTATCAACTTGGAGAGCAGGTCAATGTGTTGTCTTGATACAATAGTTAAGGTAAAGTTGCAAGTTCAAGCAGGTTTGACGTCAGCATACTTGCTGTGCAGCCAGTGAACCTCTTTTGATTATTCCCTGTGAAGGTTTATAGGATAATGAAACGAATACAGAGAGGAAGATAGAACATAAAATATAATTGCTTTTTCCTCTAGCCACCCCCTGCCAGAAGCTGTGCTATCACACAGGGTATGTCCTGGTCCCTGTCGCTCTCTGTGCACTGAACCAGGGTAGATGAGCTGTAGCATGAACAATTTTGCAGGAGAAGATGAAAGGGTGTTCCTGGGCTTTTTGGTCTTGATCAAATAAGATCTCCCTGCTTCTCAATCCAGAACGTGTGTGCTCGTGGCACCTGACTTTTAAATATCAGTTCCTATTTTTTTCCATTCAAAAAATGTACACATATAGGCATGGAAGGGCGAGAAAGTGAAGCTGAAGAAGCAAGTCCTCCGTGGTTACTGATCAGCTCAGATCCATCAGGCTCAGCACAGAGGCTCTGATGCAGCCCAGAGTCACTCGGACAGCAGCGCCAGCTCTTAGCGAGGGGAGTGAGAAGGCACACCGCACGGAAAAGAAGTAATATAGTGTGAAAAGCTATGACATCAATCATAATTGCAGTAGTAAAACATTTTAGACCACTTCCAGGGAACCTCATTCTGCTCTCCTTCCAATCCTAAGCCCCCCTCTACATACTGGACTGATACAAACCTTGCAGCAGCCTTCTGCTGCCTGCGACAAGGTAAAATTGTTCAGCCAACCTTGGGGCAGAATAAGCAGAGCTGCTGTCACATTGCACCCACTCCAAATTGGCTCATTATTTGTCACTGATGGAGATGTGTACAATGGAGAGGAGGGGAGAATTATTGTATATAAATGTTGCAATATACACAATTCCCACTCAGAATTGATTTTTCCCTTGTGAGATGTGCTGTCTCATTGAAAGAGGAAGAAAGGTATCATTTTAAACCTGAGTCCTGTAAGAGGAATTAAACAGGGAAAAAAAGAGCTGAAAAAGTGGAGGCATTATCTCAAGGGTGCTATTAATCATTTTCTTAGGAAAATGTAGTCTTGCTGTGCACCTTACTGACCTCATGAAACAAGCCTTCCTGTATCTTCCCACTGTAATATTTACTATTGACTCCCTCCAGTTCTTTTCCTCTGCATTCAACACCAAGTTTGACTTGTTTGTTGCAAGTGGCAGATTGGAAAGAAGTGGAGGTTACCTCTGACAGAATTGTCAAATTAAATTTATCCTGATCCATGTACCTTCTCCAGGAGACCCCATATTTATGGTAAAGTACATGCAGCTCATAAGCATTGGTTTTCAAAAACACTTTGACAGCAAATAATAAATATAAAATAATACACAATACAATATGCAATTGACTTATATGCCTCCCAGTCAATGCAAGCGTTATCCAGCATACATAATTACATTGCAGACAGCGCATCCTTTACCTGGGAATGACATACTCTGATAAAAAATAAATAATAATAATAACCCCCCCTAAGTATGCACGACTGGGTGCCTTGTCTAAATCTGGCTATGAAGAATGAATGTGAAATTAGCATTCGATTAGAAGTGAAGGAAATGCAGGATGTGAATGTAAAGCAAAGGACTATATCAATGTCTAAATATGAATGTGACATTTGTATGGCTGCATAAATAGTCTCCTTGTGCAGCATTGCTCAGAAAGATCTGCCATGGGAACAACAGAGTGTAGTTTTCTACAGGGTAGGAGAAGCCTGGATTTAAGGTGGTTTTCTCAAGTGCAAGACCTGTCCTTCACTTCTGTTCCCATCCTGTTTCCCCTGGGATCAGCAGGGACCTGGGAGTGCTGCAGTTTTTTCTCCCTGTCCTATTTATTTATTGTCCCTGTACAAGATTCATATCAAGTGGTTTTCTCTGAAATTTTCCCCTTCCATTTTTTTCTCTCAGGTTTTCCATTGAGTTCAGACTGGAGCTTACTGTGTCTTCTGAATGCTTCTGCAATATTTGTCTTTACATCTTGCTCTTCCTCCCCAGAACATAAAGTGATGAAGGAGGAGAGTCGGTCATCCCTTCCCCACAGGCAGGCATCAGCAAAAGAGTAGTTGGCCAGGCCGTGCCATCAGTTCATGCCATTTAGGATCTGAAGGCAGCTTTCAACCCTTGTCAGCACTGTACTGCAGATGTGACCCTGTCACCAGATAGCTTCTCACCCCTCCCAGGAGCACGCTGCGCCCACGCAGCCCCTTTCCCACGCACTGGCTACAGGAGCTATTGGTAGCATCTGTCTGTCCTTTTTTTTTTTTTTTTTAAACTTCATACTGTGAGTATTTCTCTGAAAACAAAAAGATGTGTCTGCTTTCCTATTGGTTTTGACCATGAGAATTAAGGCAGGTGGGGCTGACATCTTTCTTCCTCTGACCTGTCTCCATTCAAGACTGAATGTATGTTTTTGAACTGATGTATTTCTTGCCAATTACATTTGAAAAAAGAGGCAAGATATGCAGCTTGTCAGGGTAGATGGCTTTAAAGCTAAATTCACAGGGTTTGCTTCAGGTGTGTCTGATGCCACCCTTGAATCAGATCAATTTGGGATCTAATAAAAATGTTCATTTTAGAAAAAAAAGAAAAAGTTTTTTGCCATCTTCCAAAGCTATAAAGAAAAGTTTGCGTTTGTTACAGCCAACTTTGCCATCTACTTGACCTTAAATCCAAGCATTTATGTGCTGCTTCCCAAAATAAGCATCAGTTAGGTTTGGGAGAATGCCTTCAGGGTGTGCAAGCCAAATTGTACCAGTCAGAAAGATGCTGTTTTTAAAATCAGCTTTACGGGTGAATCTTCCCATTGCTGTTAACGTTTAACATATCCCCCTAAGCCTGGATGCTCTTTGAAGCAAGTTGCCAGCTTAATTGGGACTCTTTAATAAAAATTAATGCTATTTTTTTAATGAAGAAAGATGAAAAGTTGCCTAGAGGGGAATCTTGAGCACAAGGTATTTAAAGAAATTATTCTTTGAGAATGTCGATCTCTTATCACATTCTCCACAAATCATTTAATGAAATAACATTAGCATTTCACTTCTAGTTATATTCGCTTCTCCTCCTTGCACGCATTTCTTTATTTTTGTTTATTTTCCTTCTCAAGGAAAAATATAAGGCACAACAAGTCTCTTGAACAACAACCTTGTGCTATTGAGCAACAATTAATATTGTCTCATTCTTGCAAATGGGGGGCATAGTTTTCTTCCAGACAATTAGGTAGATAGCTTTCTCTTGCGTTTATTAATACTGATCTAAAGTTTAACAGGCTTGGCTTTGCCAGTTACGTAATTACAGCAAATTTGGGCATCTGCAGCCAGGCTCCAGATACAAAGCAGCCCTATCGCTGTTCCCCATAGGCAATAAGCTAAAACAGGAGACAGCTTTCTGCTCCAAATGTAGATATTGAGTGCTCTTCCTTTAGGTTAAAGAATTATTTCAGTCCTGCTGTCAGTGCCTATGTTTGTCATTGAAAGACTCGGCATCGGCACCTGGTTCTGTGAATGGGAAGAAGAGGCATCAGTTTTTTCCCTGCAATATCATTAAAAGCCGCAGCTCTCCATAACAACCTGTTAGGGAGTGACTGCTGTATTTTGAACTAGAGGAGGGGAACATTTGTGGTGTCCTTTCCCTGACGAATCATTGTCTCGTTTCCCTCTTTGCCACTTCTGCTGTTGGTATCTCAGGTCCGGTTTCTTCTTGAATGAAGTAATTGTCCAGTTTTTGTGACACAGGTGTTGAGTGGCAATAAGTGGTGTCAGCAAATCAGTACGTTTTACTGCAGTACAGGCAGGATCAGGAGGAAGAAGAGGGGTGGGCTACAGGAGCAATGGGGTGAAAGATAAATTCAGCCTACTAGCTTTACCATCCAAGGCAAGAATTTCTTTATTCTGGACCTGTATCTAATTGGTATGTAATTTCTGTGGAAGCTGGCTCAGCCCTTTGACTTTTACCCCTAATTTTAAGGCTCTGTTAATTTCTGGAAATGTGTTATATGATCTTCATGGTTCTTGTAAGATTTAGGAGAGACTGGATTATATGAGAATTTCCTGAGCAATCTCCAGAGTTTTGTCTTACATTCAAATCACCATACATATCCATAGCAAATAGAAAGGAAAGAAACACGTCATGGTGTTCCTTCCCCCAGCATACTAGTTCAACTCCTCCAAAATCAGTGGGAATAGTTATCCTTCAGCACAGAGGGAAATCAGTACATGTCCTGGAATCTGACGGGTAATGCTGAGACTCCTCATCTGTCTATGGTCCCATTGATTTTAAAGTCAGGTTGCAGTACTAGGATATAACTTTGGATTAATATGATGGTTTTTTACCTTTTCAAAAAAGGAGACCATTTTTAAAATATAGGGGGTTTATGCAAACAAAAAATATATTTTAAAAAAAACTTTCTATTTTTTATGCCCAAGAGATAACATGCATCACTGCACCACAGGAAGCAAAGCAACAGACTCAAGCAGAGAGGGAAATTCCTGTCTTCATTCAGATCTAAAGTTCTTCAGGATCCTTCTGTCATTTGTGACCTATCTGTAACTGTCACGCATTCAACAGATAACTCAATAAACATCAAGCCTAGCCCTCTTGCAGTCTGCCAAATTTTTCTCCCCAGCAGGCAGATACCCAAAGATCCCCCACACATCCATCCCAGCCCTGCCTGGATACCTGCTTCAGAAAGCACTCTTCAGCTAAGTAAGAAGCCAGTCAATTAACTAAGTGGCAAAACAAGCACAACTCATGAAAACCACTCTTTTGCTTCCTAATGAGGACTCATAACTATGCTGGCTTTTTAACTTTTATATTTACCAAGGTATGATTTAATTGTCATGAACATTGAGAAGACAAAAAAAGTCCCCTAAACTCAAGCTGACAGAAAACGCTGGGGGTTTTAGGTACTCTGTAGTAATGATTCATGTGTTTGCAGCTGGGATAATAATAGTCTAATACCTTGATCATATTGCATTTTACATAATTTTACATAATTGTTCATAAGGGCTACAATTATTGCGACTGTGAAGTGTAAAACTACAGGAAGAGAATGAAAAAGACAACTCAAACTAATATGTTTAGCCTGGTTTTCTTGTACTAATTACCACTGGGAAAACACGTATTTTAACCTAGCAATGTTTGAATGTTTTTGTACCGCAGTGCTGCCTCAAATGAAACAGTATAAAAAATACAGTGATTGTCATCCCCAGTGCCAAGTTACTGAGCACTGTTAAGTATGTTCACAGGGCCATGGAGGTATTCTGGCTTTCTGAAATATTTCTAGCAAAGAGACCGTGGTTGCTAGTGTTTTAAAGTACAGATCATGCTCACCTGTTTGGTTATTAAACGTGTTAATGTTTCTGCTCTCTGCCGTACTGAACAGCATTCTGGCTGTCAGTGTCATGAGGAATATGCTGGGTTTGTGTTATTTTTACCATTTTCTCATTGCTTTAATTGTTCCCCAGTGTTCCCGATGAAAAGCAACGTTCAGCTGCAGGAAACAAGGCAAAACCCACTCATCTGAAACACAAAAGCAGGCCTGAGGAAGGAGAAGCTGGGACAGGCATTCACTTTGGTAGATGCAAATTTGCATGCAAAAAAAAATCATCCCTGTGGCTGGGCTTTCCCATGTGATGGTTTGCACGCAGACGTGCACATGGACTCCCACCGGCCGCATGCTGCTGTGTGTCCCGGCTCCTCTTCTGCACGTGGGAGGTTGCAGTTGCTGGCTGGGAGGCACCCGGAGCCCCTGAAGTTACGACAGTGCCCGGCTCGCTCTTTTCTGCCCAGGAAGGAGCCGGAGCCACACAGCCGCTTCAGCACAAAGTTGAGTGCTTCGGCTGAAGCCGTGGCTGACGATGGGCTCGCATTAATATGCCAACCTCTACACCGAAGCCATTGAAATGCAGGCGCGTGTTTGCCTCTAATTTTTCTGGGGAGAGCGGACAGCTGGGAGCACTAACTTTTTAAATCGCCTCCGCTGGATTCCTCAGAGCTTGACCGCCAGACCTGTCATCACCATTTAGAGCTGTGAAAAGCCCAGCCCTTTAGACTGAGGTGGAAACAGGTCTTGGGCATGGCCTTCACCCCATGCGAGGAATGAATTTTGCCCAGAAAGCTGCAATATTATGAAATGTGTTGAGGGCACACAAACTGAGCTTCAAAATGGTTTCCATTTGAAGGAATAATGTAAAGCAGGAGCAAAAAGGCAAGCTTCTGGTGCTCAGAAAACCACTTGTTTGCCGCCTTAGTAGCATACTGGAACAGCCTTTAGGTGTGATCAGTCTCTTCTGGTTCAAGAAGACCCTCTGGCTTGTTGCTGGGTGGGACAGGACACAGATTTCTGTACCCCACCTAACTTTGTTCCTGAGGCGTCAGGAAAACATCGCCTTCTCTGCAGCATTTTCTCTGTGAGTTCACAAGTGGGAGGAGATTAGATGTTGTGGGCACTGACTTGCTGTTTTTGTAGGGGAAGATTTTCACAAGGATTTACTCAGGTCTGACATTAAATTTCTGTTCTCCATTGGCTCCTCCAGTAGTGGGAGGGGAGAAGATTAATAAAACGCAACTGCCAGAAGAGAAAGGCCAGCATGGTGATCAAGTCTGCATGGGGGTTTGAGTGAGGAGCTCATTTTCAGAACAATACCTTGACTTTAAAATCCCTCCGGATGGATTAAAACAAAATTTGCTCAGTCCAATATCTTCAGGAGCCTGACTGACCATCAAAGCAAAGGTTTCATGGTGGCACTTCTCCAAATCAGCTGTGTTATCTCGAAGTTAACCGATTTCCTCTTTTCTGATTTTCCCATCCCTCAAAGGCAAACAGTAATGTGCTGCCAGCACAGCACTTGGGCTTCTCAGGACCTGCTGTTCTGGCAGATCAGAAAAAGATTTCTGTGCCCCTTTTATGTCAGTCTTCGATCTCTGGAGACTGACCTGCACAAGTTTAAATTAACTTGTTCAGACAGTGTGTAAAAATCAAAAATAGTCGGCTCGTGCGCAATGGCCAGCACGCTCAGTGCCGCCTGCAGCGCTCGGTGGTCCCACAGCCAGGCTGGATCTGCCAACTGCTCTCGCTAGCCAGGGCTCGGGTCTGCGGGTCTCCTCGTGGTGGGCTCGGACAGGCAAAGGAGCGGGAGGCTCGGAGCAGATCTGCAGCTTCCTGCAGAAGACCGTGGTGGGGGAATCTGCTTTCAGCCTCCCTCTGCGTTTTCCTCTGTGAGTTATTGTTCACCTCTCCCGTCCACAGGATGATTGCTGACACATGGTGTTTTCCATTCAACTGACAGCGGCATTTGTCTGTACCAAAGTCCTTCATGCTCTGTCAGATGGTAGTTAAGGAAGGAGTGGAAGCCCATCATCCCTGTCTAATGTGGGACACTCTTTGTGTGTCCCCTGTGCATACGCTGACTCTGAGTATGGTCACAAAACACAAGATGCTCCTGAGCGCATTGGCACTTCTCTGTGGCACAGAGGGTTGGCAAACAGCTGTACTAGGTCAGGTTGAAGACGACATAACTGCATTTGCTGTGTGTCACCAAAGCATTAAATTCATCCCTCTGTGGGATCAGCACTTGTTTTATTCAGTGCGACGGCTGCGTTGAGCTATCAGAATGACACAAAGCAACTGGGGTGAGGAAAGCCTCTGGCACCCAGTCTAAAAATGCTACATTGAATTTAATTTATTAATTTGATCGTGCGGTCTGGAGCACTTGTTGGCTGTCCCTGTGTGCCTGCGTCCTGAGATTTCATCCTGCACATGAGAACATCCTGCCCAGGACTGGGCACCCACCTTTCCCCGCTTTGTGCATTCAGCCTACCATACAGGACTATATATAGGGCAGATTAGCACAAGCTACTTGATTGGGCTGCAAATTTCCCTATTAGCAGTGTATGTAGCAGGCAATACTGTGTTGTACTCCTTAGTTACATCTAAAGTTCTTCTGAAGCAAAAAGACAAAGGCAATATCCTTTGTCGTCATTCTCGGTTATTTCAAAATTGCTACCCATAGCAGAGCATCATCAGTCATTAGAGTCACATATAGGAGCATTATATTCACTTTGCGGTCTCCCAGCTCCATCGCCAAGGACATCACAGTCACAATGAGACATAATCAGTGTGCTGTTGCCAATTTTGAGACATTGTAATTTAGCAAAAATTTCCTGTGTTCAGAGTCCTCTGAAGTTGGAGGAGCTGCTCTGAATTTCTCTGCATTCCTTTTATCAAGTTTGGTGTGAATGGCATGGAGGGAGAAATAAGGCGTTAGAACCCTCTTTAGCATGCCACCATTACGTCTATGGATTGCAGGGCACGTGTGCTGCATAATATCAGGCATGACCGATACAACAAGGGACAGCAGGAGAGAGCTGAGGAAAAGCCTCAACCTTGAGTGACCTTGCTGTTGTGAATTTTTAACTTATTCTTCTCCCTATTGCAGCTATGATAAAAAGATACTACATAAATATACTCTTTTGCACCGAAGTTTCAGGAAGAATCTTCAAATGACACAAATGCGAGACAGCTAATCTGGTCCCTCAGGTTTTTCCAGACGGCATTTAGCTGGTCTGATATTTATTCCTGACTGGTGACAGCCTGATGGGTGACATCAGGCAAATCACACTACTCTATGCCTCACTTTTCCCGTGCACAGTTGTATTTACCCAGTGCTTGGTGAGCTAAGGATGTTTTTAAATTCTCTTTTAAGAGCTGGGTAGCATTTGACCACTAACTGCATGCTGGAATTTCATTAATATTTTATCTTACAGCAACATTTTGTAACATGCAACCATTTAAAAGCTATTTTTTACTCTGAAAAAAATCTGCTGACATAGGGGTCAAGAAATTCTCTATCCTACAAGGATAGATGTCTACAAGGAAATAAAAACCATGAATTTTCAGTCTGGACACAGAGCTGTTCCCACAATCTTCCCTTCTGCTCAGGAGAGAGAAGATTGCCCACTTCAACAAAAACATTGCTTCCAGCGGTCCCCTTCCAGTCTGGCCAGGTTGGGTCATTATCAGTTCTGATTACCAGTACATTGACTTTATTTACCCTCTGTGAAATGCTTATGAGCATTTGGCCATGCATTTAATGTATGCAACTTACTTCGGGGTGCTGTGCATACTTGAGCATGAAAGGATATAAACAGAAATGCAGGCAGATTTATTGCAGTCTAATTTAATAAAAATGTCAGCAAATAAATGCACGTTTGACAGGGGAATAAATATCAAATAGGAGCGAAGCAAACAGGGGAGTAGGTTGTAAGAAATTAACATGAAACGTTTTGGTTTGACAGCGACTATAAAACAGCATTGTACTTCGGAGACTTGGGGAGTGATTTAGCAGAGGTGTGCTCCCGGGGCACGCAGAATCAGCTTGTAGGAGCCGGGTGCAGGGAGATGGGTCGAGGATGAGACCACATCACTACAGAGGGGAATGGTTTGTGATCTGCCACTTGCATTTGTAAACTGACATTTAGCGTAAGGGGAGAGGGATGCTGCCTTGATTGGTTTTCTGACACAGGGCTGCGGGTTGTGCCTGCACGTTGCTTAGCAGCAGCATGCCAGCCCAGGTCCAGGACCAGCCGGCTTGCTTCTTCTGCCTGGCCCTTGGACTTGTTTGGCCCCTGTGACTCCAGCTTCATGTATTTATGCTTCAGGGGAGAGGCAGGGGTAAGTTGTAATCTGTGTTTTGCACCTAGACCAGCTGAGTGTTAGCTTATGGCGTGATTTGCCCAGGGTGGAATAGGAAGAACCAGATCGATTTTTTTGGTACCCCACATGCTCACGTCACTTGCATTTTAAATGCTTCATCCTCCACCGCTCCTTCCTTGCCTCTGTTCGTGCTCCCCCGAACGCCAGTTGCCTCTCAGGACTTTTGCCAAGACATACAGCGGACGTCCCGCTCCTCTTGGGCCCTGCAGCCAGGCGATTTCACCAGCTTCAGAGCTTTGAGTTAAGCCTTATCTGGAGGGAGCCTGAAGTGTTTCAGCTGCGGGGCCCATTTCTGTGTTAGACAGACTTGAAGAGGGCTGTACTAGGAGAATTGGAGGGCTCCCATGGATATCAGAGAGCAGATCCATAGCACAGCAGCTGACTGTGATGCTAATGGACTCTTCTAGTGCTCTCCATTGATTTCATTGAAAGCAAGAGTGTTAGGATGCTGTTTCTAAAGAAAGCACACAGCGTTTTTTTTGTAGCAGTGCAATAGCTGTTCAGGTGTCTTGCAATATTTGGTTTTGCCTCTTTTTTTGGTGGTATCCCCTCTTTCCTTCATCTTTTGGGCTTCAGTTTCTCACGAGGTGCCCAGGCAATTACAGAGGCCGTGGTTGCCACAAGTATTGTTCTCTTCTTTTTATTGCAGAAATGCACTTGAATCCTGGGATTTTGTTTTAAAGGCCCAGTTGATATATGGTGCTTATTCTACCTCAAGCATTACAAAGAGTTTTTTAAACATACTTGTTCATCTTAATATCCCTGCTAAGTTTCTGAAGTGCTCCATATAGACTATGTGTTTCTTAACATTTCAGCACAAACCCACTATCATACTTTCACTGTAGGTGTAGAATCATCATGCGCTGTATCAGGGACCGTACCTCAATGTGTGTATGCAGAAATTCAAGGTAACCAGTTTGCATGGGGATAACAGTGCAGTGGCTAATGGGAAGGAGCATGTGGGAACAGAGTTTGCCTCACCATAAGTGGAATAAGGCTTGAAGTTTTCCATACCACAAGTTGTGGGGAGTGGGGGGTTGTGCAGTGGAAACTTTTGGTCTTAAATTTCTGGATGAATTGATGTGTGAAATTGCAAATCTGGTAGTAAGAGTTTTTAATAAATCTATCAACTCAAGGGTGGCACTGTGTGACTTGAAGAATAGCAAACACAGTATCTGTACTTAAGAAAGGGAGAGAAAAGAGTGACCAGTGTGTATAGGCCTTTTAGTCTGACATCAGCTCTACAGAATCAGAATTTTTGGACAAAATTTTTATGTCCACTGTTATGAGGAGTTGTAAAAAGGACATAGGCTACATCAGGAAAAAGCATTGGCTGTATAGATAGTACCTGTTAACATCCTTGCTTGACACAGCTGTTTGTGGAATATCTATGCTCAAAAAACGTGAATTAAAACAGGGACATGTGCAGATGGAGGTATTAGAGAGATCAGGAGAATGGAGAGCCTGATTTACAAGAGAAGGCTAAAGGAGCATGGCTTGTTGATCATACCAAAATGAAGGCTTAGCAGGGTTATGTCTGTAAAAACATTAGGGAAGAAAAAGGACTATTTGCACTGGATAACAAAGGGACATGAATAAACTCACAATGGAAATCAAATGAAATTTTCTAGCCTTTAGGACAGGGAGGCTGGAACAGCTTTTTGGTAGGAATGGCAACGAACATAACCTCAACTGCTTTTAAGGCACAGTTCAGTAAGTTTATGGAGACATAATACAATGCAGTGCATATGATAGCAAGGACTGCACTTGGTGACCCCAGGGAGGACTTCCAGCCTGTGTAAAGATGCAGGAACTCCATTTCAAAGTCCTCATTAAGCTTTCTTTGTATTTATTTTTCCTTATCTTCCTTTAAAAAAGGATTATCCTGTAGTAAACAGGGTGGTGCCATCTGCCACAGTCTCTGGCACAGAAGGGAGGAATTGCTGTTTCATGTTAGTTAGCTGTATTGAGGAGGGTGGGGGATGTATTTGGGGCTGCTTCCATCTGGCACTGGGGCTGATTGAAGGTGAGAGCTGATCTCTTGAAATTCAGTAAAAAGTGATGGGTAAGGCAGATATAAGTTGTGAAGCACCTTGAAAATACAGACCAAGCCACTTAGGTTTGCTGTGGCCGCTGAAGGGAGGTGAGAGGAGGGCTGTGTAGAAGGGAAGGACGTAGTCTGAAGTGAAGCTAAGAAAATTGTCTTTACAGTGGTGTTCTCAGAGGATACAAGCAGGGCAAAATGGCAGTTTTCTGTGTTAGAGAAAAGAAAATTAGAGTTGATCTGTGGTATAAGATGATGAGATCCTGGGTCATTCATTTAGCTGTGCCGGGAGAAAAGTGACCCTGTTTCAGCAGAGGGAACTGGTATGGTGATACACTGATCCAGTGAGAGCATACAGGGCAGATAAAAAATGATGCCTAGGTTCCAAAGCTGGGAGAAACTGAAGTATTTCTCCAAGGCATTGGTCCGCTTCCAGCACTGACTGTGCTGCTTCTGTTCAAATGGAGCAGATTAGCAGAAAAACCTACCTCTTAAAGTATTTGAAAATACTTCAGAAATACAACTGCTGCAGGCTCAGTGCCCTTCTTCTGAGAGAGGAATGTCCCTGGAAGGCTGGGCTCCCTCCTGGGAATGTGCTACCGGACCCCATCCTCCGGCACTGGGAAGGTAGAACTGGCTCCTGAATAACCATGCTGAGACTGATCTGAAATGCATGAGAAATGGAGGAAAGGTCAAAAGAAAAGGGTGAATCTGAGTTTATTTGTCTTTTGATTTTGGTCCCTAGGGAGTTACGTTTTCAGGTGCTTCTCTCCAGCCTCGAGGGTCAGAGGTGTCTTTCAATGAAAGCTGAGGATCCTGAATAATTGCTCAAAAAGCAGTTCTCAAACAGATGTTTGCAAGTGCAGTCTCCTCAAACTAATGGCAGTCACAGATCTGATGGTCAAAAGTACACGTAACGTGTTTTTACACTGCATCTACGGTGATGCTGGAGTTTTAGGAACAAAACCAGATATCACAAAGTTTGTACTTGCACCCTGAGAGTGGTGACAAATCGGTAGGTGACTTTATTAGAAGTCTCATTTTCTCACTGCTCTGCATCTCCCCACATCTGCATCTCCTCTCTCCTCAGCACTCTGTCCAAGTACAGGTTTCTTATGTTAATGCAATGTCTGCATTGAGTTGCTCCCTCTTCTGTTCTTCTTCCGAAATAAGGACCCAGAGCAGCTTCTGGCACGTTTCTGAACTGCCAAAATCCTGATTTTTTCATTCACAAGTCTCTGATGCAGACGCTTCTTGTCTTCCTTGGTCAGCACTATAAGATTTGACTTTTGTAGAGTAGTTGCTATGAAAATGCTTGTTGATAGCTACCCACATCCTGTTGTCCGTTTGCTGCTTCTCCTTTATTTTCAGAGGGTTTGTCTGTAATGTTGTTGATCCAAAATTAAGAATATGATAAAGTGGATGATTCAAATGGCACCAAAAGGTTTGTGCAGATAGGCTCAGTCAGGCCTTCATTAGCTTAACTTAAATCACTTGAGGCTACTTTGATTCTGAGCAAGTTCACAGAGGATTTTTGGATTAATTTTCCCATATATCTCCATCCAGGCAAGCCTGAAAAAAATCATCAGCATACACAGCATGCCTTTAGGAAATGAGCTCGGCTAGGGATGAAGGATACTTCTAGAGAGCTGACAGAATGCGGGCATGAACTAGCAAATGGGGGTGACATGAGGGTGGCAATGGGCAACCACAGCCTTTCCCCCTCCTTCAGAGAAGCCTCCCCCTGAGCTGGCAGAGGCTCAGACTCAAAAAGAGAAGGTGATGGTAAATGAAAAACTCTTGAATATGGCCTGTGTCAAACATCAATTTCACTTTCTGAGCTTCAAACATCTGCTTCTCTTACTATTCGACAATCTAGATATTGCTCCTTTTCTCAGTTTTGCCAGGTGTAAAATGGGGTAAAAGATGCTGGTCTCCTTCGGAAAGTGTTTTGATACCAGGCACTAGACAACTTCCAAGAGTTCATTATCACCATCCTATTAATGCTACCGCTGTTATCATTCCGTGGTTTGCTTTACTGGAGTAATGACCCATTAATATTATTTTGTTGACTGTACAGATGATCTTTCAAAGCAGCAGTCAAATGTGCCATTAAGAGCTCCAGACAACTTACTGTCCTAATTTATAAGCAGATGCAACCAGTAATAAATAGGAGATTAAAATGAAGTAATGTTCGAGCAAGATTTTACATAAAGAGCTATAATCTCAGCTTGCTGTCTCCCCAGCCATCAGTACCTCTGCATGCACCAAGACATAGGTCTGCAGATAAGGAAACGGCTTCTATTTCCATTGTCGTGCCTCTACTGCTTTTGCAATATTAAATCTATACTTAAAAAAATAATCCCCTGACCAAGCCCCCTGTTCATTCATCCTGGAGAAACTGCTGAGAAGTTGGCCCGCTGATATGTGCAGGTTTTCCTTGTAGTGCAGCTTTGCTGGAGCTAATGTAACTCCTGAGACTGCTTCCTAGGGACCCCGAGGAACTAGCACAGCTCTTGTCGTCTAGGCTTTTACACATAAGACCAAGTATGTTTTAAGAGTGATGTCAAAATAGCTAATACAGATGCTGTGTTTCTGGTTTAAGAAATGCTGTGATATACTTTACCTCCCAGTAGGGAGAGTTTGATAGTAACCCTCCCTGCCTAGACACTGCTGAATGTTTCATTAGCTGAGAAATGCAAAGTCGGCTTTTCCAGCAGAGACTGCAGAGGTGATGCGGGGGTCTGTGATGCGGGACCACATTTATTCTGTCTCAGCACAAAAGCTCAGCCAAAAACCTTTGCCCAAAAAAGCCCGACCAAGAAAACCTAACCCAAACAAAGGGGCAATTACTGAAATCTGGAACAAAGAAAAGAACATACTGTTAGTTGATGGAACACATTGTCGTTTTATATTTAGCAGACTAAATATACATTTATACCAATAAAAAGAATAGCACAGTTCAAGGTATCATAATTCCTTGGCTTTTATTTACTTTCTTAAGTGATGAGAGAGAGGCACAGCAATCAATGGTATCTCTTGCCACATCTGAAACAGAAAGGGTTGCAAAAACCAGACCAGACCATCCTGTTATGAGCTCCTCCAAAAAAAAATGAGGGATTTTGAAAGATAAATTCCCAATGGAAATTTCTCTTTGTTTTTTATTATGCTAACTAGAATGGCTGCCCAGTTTCCAGTCCCAGGAACCTGAGGTCCCACTGCCCTGTGTGGTGTACCTGGTGCTCTGCAGAAAGGATGGGTTGAGTTTCAAGTTCCACATCTTCATTATTTTCTTTCTCTCTCTTTTGTTTGTAAACTTCAGAAGTCCAAGAGAGAGTGTGCTGCTTTGCCTTCCTTGTTCCCTGCTGACTTCATTCCCCTGATCAAAGCAAAAATAAGTAGGCCTGTTTTGTTTAATAGAGAGGGTCTTACACAGTCACGCCTCTTTGTTTGCCGACATAATTGAGGAGAAGACAGCTTTGGGAATAGTGCTTCTTAATTGCTCTCACAGACGCTGCAAGGCACTCGGTGTAGGGTCGGGCTAAATTGGGCCTATTGTGGATTTTTGAAAAGCCTTCGTATCAGAGGAGTAAAAAAAAAAAAAAAAAAAAAAACAACCAAAAAAAACCCCAAGCCCTTATATAACCAGCAAAGTAACCTTCATCTCAGCATTGGCTTTTTTATGCATAAAACTTCCTTGCAATGAACTGGGGAATGGTGCAGCAGCGGCATTGCGTCCCCCTCCCCACGGGTCTCTGGTGGGCATAGAGAAAGAAGGGGTGGAACTGAACATCTCGGTGTAACTTCTCGTCTATTAAAAAGTTCAGCCTTTTAATAAAGCATATGTATGGCGGCAGAAGCTTTCTTCCTAATGAGTACCAGAGTGCGGAAATCACTGTTTCTCAAAGGAAGGCCAGGCTGTAACCCTCTTGATTTTAAATCAAAGGTTGGCTGTGACTCCTCAATCTTTCACAGTCCAGAAGAAGTCGGCAGAGCTGCTAATTAGAGCACTGGTGGTGTTTTTTTGGTTTGAAACCCAGAAATGAAGGGCAGATCTTCTCTGTACGTTGTGACAATGAAGAGACCTCAGATTCCTGGCTAAGGCTTTTAGATGAAAGAGACGGAGAAGGGCTTCCCGGGGACAGATTCCTCTGGCCGTGGAGCGGATGAGCCTTTGCCGACTCAGGACGACACTGCGCACAGCATTGTCCTTGCCCTGTGGGACTGCAGGCTAGAGCCTGGGAACTGGACTCTAATTTTAATGATGCTATTAGTGAATTCTCGGATTGAACCTCTCCCTCTTTTAGCAATGGGTTTTAGTTTGCAAAATGATTCTATTTTCTGCTATTTAATAGGTAGGATTCAAACATAGTATTGATAAGTATTCCTACACTGCGGGGGGAGAGGGAGATATTTTATGTGGCATTGGGGCAAAAGCCTCATTCTTTTCCTGTTATATTCATTACAGTTTCTTTTGTTTACTAGACTGTCTTACTCCATCAGAGATATGGCAAATTGTGTCCTAAAGGTAGCAATGAATTCACTAGACACAAACCTAAACTTTGACAATTATTGTCTTTTACTATATGTTTTTTAAAGCCTTGAATAACATTAATCACACAGCTGAGGAAGAGCATATGACCTTCCCTGTATCAATCTTAGAAAGATCTCGTGTATTAAGAAGCTCTGTGCCAGCAAGAGAACCGCAAATGGCTGAGCAACTCAGCAAGTCCTTGTGGTAAAAATGGGAGTTAGAGAGACAAGCCACCAGAAGCCCTGATTTAGCTGGGTACAAGTACACACCTAAAGTTAAATATGTGGTTTCCCTGAGACTGCTCACAGCTTGGTTCTCTGTATTTGCTTTTGGGCCTCACAAAGATAAAATACTTGCAAGCAAACACATGAGCACATCCTTCTCTCAGCCTTATCTTCTTCTGAAGCTGTTTCAAAGCTTGTCTTTCTTAGAAGTATATCACAAAGATCCTTACCACATGGCAGAAGGCATTCATAGTGCAGGACTGGTTAAGAATTGCAGGTTGCTTGCTATTTTTGTCACTAACTCAGTGCCCTAAACCCGCTTCTTGAGTTGCTGCTTGGTGGAAACTCTATGGGTTGGGGACTACCATTGTGTATTAATTTATTTTACCAAAAAAAAAAAAAGATATCATTGACAATACTACAATAAATAATGCTAGCATTTAACATTTGGCACATCCTTGAACGCCTTTCTGCAGTAGATTGAAAAGCCTGACCGTTATTCAAATAATAGAAAACTATTATTGTTCAAACTTAAAGGAAACAGTTGGCTTTTTGAAACTTCATATTGCTAGAAGTTATCAAACATACAGCTTCAAAAAGACAATAAGATGGAAGGTTGGGAGTTGGGTTTTTTCCCCCCAGACTTTCTCCTTTATTTTTTTAGAAATGACAGCTGAGAATAAACAGTGGCTCCCCTCAAATCTGAAAGGACGAGAGACATTTTAACAAGTAGAATTTTCTCCCAGACTTTTGCATGTATGCTAGCAATAGGAAAGAGTTAACAAGACAATAATGGGATGACTCCTGTTATGTCCTTATCCTTCAGGGCTGAAAAGCCCTGACATAGTTTAAAAGTATTTTCTCATGAAAAAAATGCTGTTCAAAAAACCCCCAAAACCAACCAGATTCAAGCTTCATTTTTTTTGGCAACAGTGCAGAAGTCTCCCTTATTCTATTTTGGAGGCTTTCCAAAAGTTTTTTTTTAAATGGGCCTTCAAAATGGCCTTCACTTTTACAGGTATTTTAGCTACATTACAGTAATTGGGAGCAGGGAACCAACATTCAGTGTGGCTGCTTCTCTTCAGTTGCCCAGCAATCTATTTTTGGTTCAGTGTCGTAGAGCATCATTATCGGTGATCTAGAAGAAAATATCCAAATACTAATGACAGAAATTACAGATGACAGAAAAAACAGCAGATTAGTAAATAATAAATCAGTTCCTTAGAGTGATCTGGATCCAATGAGCAACAAACTCATGTAAAAAACAGAAAATATGAGGTCCAGGAACCAAGAAAATAGGTCATGCTTGCTGGCTGAGGTGACTGTATTTTTGAAATGATAAACAACTCAATGTGAGCTGGCTGCCGTGGCTGAGAAATTAAACAGGAACCTTGAATGTGTGAACTGGGGAAGAATGAGTACATGCAGATATTACCACTATATAGAGAAATAAAGGCGGACCATTTTTGTGATGCTATGTGACAAATTTAGAAATGCTTCCAAAAAAAAAAATTTACAAGAATGGTTTGAGTTCTACAAGTCCTGGCATATAAACTAAAAGTGGCTCCATCTTATTAGCTTCTCCAAGAGGAGTTGGGAGGGATCTTACAAGTACTAACACTGAGGAAGGCTTCTGGCAGCAGAGAACCCTTGGATGTCATGGAGGACATCACAGCATGATCTGAGCCTAGCAACTGGAGTGAGAAACACTCAGAATAGAAAAGAGGCAAATGGTTTTAGTAATCAACACTGGAACAGCTTACCACAGACCATGGTGGGTTTCCCAACATGAAATACATTTTTTAAATAAGTTTGGGCGTCTTTCTAAAAATCATAGTAGCATTCAGGCCAAAGTTGTGGGGTCTTCAGTATGGTCACTGCCTGGGGGTTCCTCTGTCCCCCTCTGAACACCTGGAGCTCTTGGCTCATGCTGTGGATGCCCATCCACAGTGTCTCTCTCAGGCTACTTCTGCCCACGAGCCAAGAGAAGGAAGCACATTTGTGGGTTTTTTCAGCCTGGGGAAGAGAAGGCAAAGCGGGGGGAGATCCAGATGCTGCTTTCTGGCGGGGGAGCCCCCGGGACCAGGCTGTGCCCCCACCAGCTCTGCACCGTACCTGCAGCAAGTGGGGAGCAGACACCAGGCATTGCCTGGCCGTGGCCATCCTGCCTGCTGCCTGCCACCATCTGGAGGCACTTGACTGCGTTCTTTTAGGCTAATATACAGCACTTTATATTTGGCAATCAGCAATGGCAAACAGATAAGTCCTTCCCTTTTGCGGTGGAGAGAGACTATTAGAAATACTCCTCTTGAAAGAAAGTGCCCTTTCAGAAATGCACTTTGGATTTAGGGACTCTGCACAGTCCTTCATCTGTCAGCTTCCTTCTGTGTTCCTCACATTTGATGGTTCACTGCTTTTAGATTTGTTTCTGCCTGGCTATCCATTCCTGTTCTCCTGTGACTAATATTTAGTTGTACGGTACCACTGAGAGCCTCTGCAAGGTGGTAGCACGGCATATATGGGACCCAGAGGAATTCTGAAACAACCCTTTTAAAAAACAACAGCATAAAATAAAGTAGGAAAAAGGAAGCAGTTTTTGGGAAGGCTTGATGCTTAGAGCAGCAGCTGCAGTGAGGAAAAGTTAACTGTTTCATAAGGGGGTTTGCCCCACCTGAAGTCAATGGGGAAACTCTTGAGTCACAAAATTTGCTCAGGTACCAGCCTCCCATCCCTCCTCCTGCTCTCCAGTCCTTGCTTCATCTTCAAAACTAGAGCGTTATGGTAGCATATTTTAAAATAACCTGTTGCCAGCTGGCCACCCATGTGGTCAAAAGTTGCAGCTGCCTGACGTTCGCAGCTGCTCTGGAGCTGATGGAGCAAATGGCAGAAGCACGTCCTATGCAGGAGAAAGTGGCCAAACCCTGTGTCCTTCTGGGGTCAGCTAAGTGATGAGGGTAATGAATGATTCACCATTAAACAGAATTAAAGCTCCAGTACTATGATTTTAATATATGGCCAGAAACCTAGCAGACAGATCCAGCCAAGCGCCATCAGTCTCTCGCTTTCTCCTCTCTCTTTCCCTGATGTGCCCCCAGAGGAGCTCAGAGGAGCACACCTTCGGGGTGCAGTGGTTACTACATGAGTAAACCAATGATGAATGTTGCTTTTACAAGTATGCCTCGCATCTAGTTGTAGCATGTACCAGAGGTGGCATGAGGTGGGTAGAAGGCTCTGCCACTTAGAATAAATTATTTGGGACAGAAATTTAGTGTTTAATATGTTTGTAAAGAGTCTAGTGAGTGTCCAGGTACTCCCTGGGCAGAGTAATAATTGCACTTTTGCTCTTCTGTTTTATATTTATAATCCAGAACAGCTAGCCCTTGAGTAAGCGTAAACTGCACTTCCATCATCTTTCTGTTTGGGTTATGAATATTTCACACACCTGCAGTCTCAAAAGCACATAATTGCAAAACCACACTCAGACAGGGACTGAATAAACACTGTTGCTGATTCTTAATGAGCCATTAATCAGATGTTTAACTACAGGTAATTCCCTTGAGTCCTGGTGTCCCAAGAAAAATCTGTATTCCCTCTAAGTCATAGAGAAGCAGATGACTTATGAACAGGAAATTGTGAGCTGCAGACTGAATGAACAACATTGGCTTCCCATGGCAACTCCTAATGGTGAAAGGAAAATTTTTAAATGTCTTTTGGGAGTCAAGTCTCACTGCCATGAGCCATGGGCTCCAGTGTCAGAGAAGGACTTCGTAGGAACTAAAGACTTTTGTTTCAGTCGTTGAAGGGTACATTTTGGTAAGAGCTGGGAAGATGCTCTGATTGCCTCCTGTCAGCTGGTGTAACTTGCTCTTCATGGATGGGAGTAAGACTGTGAATCTTCACACAGTGTAAAGTTCTCCTCTGGAATCCACTATCAAAGGAGGTTGTGTATTCCAGCTGCATTTTAACAAGGGATGGATAATTTTATGGCCACTGCTATTTGTAGCTTTGCATGGTAAATGAAGGATAATGAAATAATCTATTTTAGTGTGTACAACAAACTCTGCAGCGGGTAGGAAGGAAATTTCTTCCACCAGCAATATTATATTGTTGCTTAGCTGGACTGAAATGGACATTTCTTTCATGGGAAACATAACAATTTCAAAATTTTGTTTAATTCCAAATATGCCCAGTGCTATATTTTGACCATGAGACAGTGTGCTGAAAAGTCTTTGTTCAGAAGCACTGAAGTCTTCCACTAGAACAGATCAATGTGGTTTTGAGATTTAAAAAGAGAAAGGTTTTCCTAATTTCTAAACTTGTGTCAAAATGTGGCTGCTTTCATTCCCAATTTTGCTGGCACTAAAATGTCGTACTGCACTAAGACGGCTTGGTGAGTTACTGATGTTCATGACAGATCTGCTGTAAACAGCATTCCGTAAAGGACACAACAATTTTAAGAGCTTATCTGTTTCTCTTTGTAAAACAGTCACACATTTTTGTATTAGCCGACTGGTGAATGTAGTTGGTTTTCCTCTGAAGAGCATGCACATGGAGATGAAGCCAACCTACACATGTTAGATATTAGAAGAGCTCCAGGTTATTAACTATGGAGAACAAAAGGTTTTAGACGATCTCTCCATCTGTTTCTCCCTCCTGTGCCAGAGACACAGTGTAGCAGACCGTATCTTCACAGACATTTTCCAGGTGGAAAATGTGCATACAAGAAATGTGTGCATCAGTTCCTCTATCTCTTTCCTAAAATATTAGCTCCTTCTATCACAGCTGAAGGAGCCATACCCCAACAGCAGACATCCATAAAGCTGACAGTTAGAGTCTCATTCATGCTTCTATTCTCTACATGTTATTTCCTCAAAGGATGCTCGGTTTAACAGAGTAGTTATTATATAACTTATTAATTAAATACTCGTTGACATTCCATGCCTGCCTTTTTCTGTGGTGGTGTGTACGAGGGACTGCTTGGGGGAGGAATGAAAGTGCTTGCACTTGCCTTCTTGCAGAGGGACTCTGTATAGCTGCACTCCTGCCTGTATTACCCTCTTCCTCAGAGACCTATGTAGAGACTGGACTGGAGGAGGCCATAGGAAGATTTTGGGCAGCCAGGCACTGCACTATGGTACAGCCGTGTCCCAGAGTGCTCACAGACCTGGAAAGGAATAGCTGAAGAGGATGCGCAGGTCTTCCTGCAAGTAGTCTGCTCAGCAGCCACCAGCGGAGCTGCCCTAGCAAGCATGTCCCACCAACGCGTGGGCTAAAGAATGTTCATATGACAAAAATAAGCAAAGGTCATTTATGGGAAGGGTGTTATTCTTCGTCCCCTCCCATGGGAAGTGTGGCTTGCTGTCAACAGACACTGGACATGCTGCTGCTCCGCAGCTGGGTGTGCTGCAGCAGAGTCGGTGGCTGTAACACATGGCAACTCCAACCCACCGTCGCTGGTGCAATCACCATCTTTATTTTCACTTTCTTGCTGTTTGGCACAGCTCACAGCAGCTTTCAGACCCAACATCTCCCCCTCTGCAGAACAGAGGTGGTGAGGAACCTGCCACCTTGGAGCCCTACAGCTGGGGGAAGCAGCGGCAGACGTGGACTTTTGACCACGTACTGGTTTGCTTCTCTCCTCACCTCCCCTGCTGCTGCCTGTGGCCACATTGATTGCAGTTGATGAGTATGATACCTCACCGGCTAATGAAGTTTCTTGTGGTTCTTGGGCTGGTGTCATCTCCTCCTCCTGCAGATGAGGCATCTTCTTGGGTTGTGGAGCGTGGTATATGGTAAGGGGAAGAGAACATGGGAAAGGGGGCAGATAACACCAACAAATGAAGGAGGCACTACTGGCTCCAGACTTGCTTCTGTAGAGGGAAGGGTGGGCAAAACCCACTCTGAGTTGGGCTGCAGTTCAGTAGGATCTGCGTGGCCGTTTCATGTGCAAACAGGGGTAAAGGTGCTGTGGAAAAAGCTAATGAGTACAATGTAAAGGTCTTGTTAGGCTTTTCTCGATGAGACAGCACTTGTCATACAAATGGGAAGATATATCATTGATCATTGCTGGTTTCACCTGCCAAAAGAGAGCTATAAATTTTCTTTTTTGTATCCACAAATCTTGAAGTTCACTATGATCTATCTAGACAGTTTCTCTCTGGGAAGAAAAAAAAAAGTTTTGAATCTAATAAATAATCCTCTGGAATATTTACAAAAGATACATAAATGCCAGCACCTCCTCTAAAGATATAATTCATTGTCTTCAAATCAACATATGCACACTGGGTGACTGATCATGAATATTCTCCCTAAACTAAAAACCAGGCAGGCAGGCCAGCAGGGTGCTATGCAAATGGCTGAAGAGCAATGATCTGTCTTCATTGCAGGCTTAATTTATGAACTAGATTTATTAGGATTTTTTTATTGAATGAATTACTGCATATCCTACTTCTTCCTGTGTCAATAGCTGTGTCCAAGGAGAAGGCAAAAAAATCAAGGGCAGATGACCCAAAGCCTAGCACCACTTTGCATGTGCAAATTAAATATTTGCAAATATCAGTTTGAAAGTGGTTCCACTTGTTGCTTTTTACCCAGTAGCTGCTGATCCTGGAAGAAAAGAGACCAAAGTGGGCACTGCAGTTGAGAGTGAAACCCTCTCCTAGGGCATCCACGGCTGAGCTTGGCATTGCTCTCTGCCACATGGACGGTCAGCCACGGAAGATGCTCCGCAATCCATGCTCCTGCTGTCTCCCTCACTGTGGCCCTACTCAACACCCCTTGGTCTTCACTGCCTCCTGGGCAGCAGGCACAGAGATGCAGACACAAAACCGAGCAATTGGGACGGGAATGGTGCCCCTGAAAATGGCGTGAGATCATAGCAGAAATAAAAAAGAGCAGGCAGAAATTACATTGTGCACTTACATGTCTTGAACTTCAAATTACTGGCTTCTGCTGCACCCTGGGTGCTGCCAGTAACTTTTTCACACCTGAAATGTTTGGAGGACATAATTGAGTGTCCTTCACCTGTAACTCTGCAGTCCCATAAAAGATCCTCTTCTAGGAGACTCTGATTGCACATAATTATTTCTTTCCCTTCTAACTTGCCGATTAGGGATTCCCCCAGCTACCACACCTGAGAATGGAGGAGAATGATCTAAAATCTAATATCGAACTACAGACAAGTGATAAGACCTAAAACCACCTTAATGTATAATGAGTATAATGTTCCACACATACCCAAGAAATATGCTTAGCACTGTTAGATCAAACATAATAAAATTAAGTTATGGACTACTGAAATCATAGCAATTCAGCATCTTGTCATTGCAACACAAAACAAGAGAAATTGATATTTTAGCCCTGATTTTCAAAGCATCTCCAAAGCTGTGTCTATCATTACTGAGGCTTTTTGCCTGCATGCTTTTTTTGGACATCTATTTATTTTTTCCCCCAAAACACAGATGTTTGCCCTGTATTGTATTCATATGAACAGACCAGCCAGATAAGCATTCAGCTGCTTTTTGCATGCAAGTACAATTACATTGCATATAAGGAAAGGAAAAAACAGCCCTGTAACTGAGGAAAACGTCAGTTGAAGTATCCATGCCCCTCCTCAAAAAAATAAAAAATAAAAATTGTGTGAACATGCATTCAGTGATAGATGCCTGATCTCTGAGATTTTAGCCCTTTAGTGCAAGATTGATATGGGACAGTTTTCAGTTTTGACATTGCATTGGACTCATCAGAGATGTTCACGTCTTTGCAAGGAGGGAAAGCTGATGTCTGGCTCAGCAGGCAGCAAAGTAAAGCAGCAGAGACTTGAGGAAGTTGGATATATCTTCCTTACAGTACAGCCATTTGGGGTTTCAATGTGTAAGGCTTTTTATTGGTCATATGTTGCCTTTTCCCTCAAAAGTCTCTGTGCCGCATTTGCTCTTCTTGACCCATTTTGGGTCCAGCTCCGGATGATACTCATTTGCCTTTAATTTCAGTGGCATTCTGAGAGGTGCAGGGATCCCTCAAATACTTGAGGAATACTGATGAAGGTGAAGAGATGGTAGTGTAGGCTGCTGCACGCACACAACAGGGTGAAGCAGGGCAAATGTTTGGGCTACATGTGGCATGGGCATTGAAGTAGTGGAGTTTAATTTTGAATTAATTTTAAAATAATGGACTTTGATTTGCTATGCTCCTAATTCTGCCTCAGTGAACAGTAGAATCGAATTCCTTTAGACCAGGCACACTGCAGCCCCAAATATTTAAACAGACTTGGAGTGTCACAGAGGGTTGAGCCTGCCTATGTAAGTAAGCTCCAGCAAACCTCAGATGCCCACAGAGGCGAACTCTGGGCACCACTTACACCAGCACAGAAGAGAACAGAATCAAGGCCTTTGTGTTCAGTAATTTTGACACACTAACGTATTCAGCTCTCAATCACCTAACCATCAAAGCAATTAAGCATAGGTTTTCTGCAGCGCATCTTAAAGGTGCGGTCTTCATTGCAGATGATAGATGATCAAGCTCAGAGGGCAACGCAGAGCACGAGGCAGGGATGTCCGTCCCCTGCCCAGCTACTGCCGCTTGGTTCAGAGCTCTCCTTCCTTGCGGAGACAGCGGTTGGTGCTCAGGGACACGCACCCTCGACCTGCTTCCCATTTAGTGTCTTTGATCCCATTATTGGTACTGTTTGACCTTGAAACACCCTTTATTTTTAATTTTAAGTAGATTAGGAAGAAAGCTTCTTGGAGGGCTTAAAAGACTGTATGCTAAAGATGATTTCTGCAACCTGATATGGATTACCATAGTTACTCTGTCGGAGCATGGCAGCTTTCCAACGCCTCTGCCAGGAATGATCTAAAAGCTTTCCTTTTATTGTGTCTTGAGGTGAAAGTCTAGCTTTAAAAAGCTTTCAGAATTCTAATTCTTTCCTCCAGTTTGTTGGCAGGGGGAGTCCAGCGCCTCTCCATCTGATGTCCGATATCGCTGATAACCTACAAACGATGCGTTCGGGATCTCTGATTGTGCATGTCCAATCACTTAGTTAATTGAGAACACAGAGAGCTGCAGCTCATGGCATCCCAATTATCTCTCTGATCTCTTATTCCTCCAGCCTCTTTCCAGGCGTATTGTTTAGGGCTCATGGCACTCTCCCTTCTTCGTGGAACGTGTGCATTTGCTGGGCCAGATCTGTAGTTAGCAAGAGCAGCAGAATGTAAAGGGCAGTCTCCTGAGTCTTGTTATCTTCTTATGCACAGTAATAGCACAGTCTGCATGCCATTCATGATTTTTATTTAATAGAGTTTCCTGGTGTGTATTTTAGGATTCATTTAAAAATACATCAGTGATGAGCAGGGTAGGAAGAAGAAACTGAGCCAAAAATTCTCTCTAAAACCAGACCAATAACTATCTTCTCCTGCCTGCAGCTGACATTTAGGAGTATTCCTAAATCACTTAAAGTGATTTTTAAAAATCACTTCCAAAAAAAGGAGTCTGAGGGAGAGACTATTGGGTGGATTGCTTGATGCCAACATGAGTTGGGTGAGGAAATTGAGTCCTAAGTTAATGCTGAATTAATGTTGATTAGTGAGTTGAGTGAAACTGGAAATGGCAGACTGTGGACTGTGTGTGGAATACCTCAGCATTGCTTATGGCACTTTTTAAATGATGAACAATCCAGGTTACATTATATAATGCAAATATCTTCCTTGGAATTTTAACTGGGGCTTTGCAGTAGAGCTTGTCAGTATGGCATGAACCACCACTCTGACCACACCTGGGGCTAGGGAGTATTTTTTCCATTTTATGTCTCTATTTGGCAGGTCCAAGATCTGCCAGGAAGCCAGCAGCTGAGGTCAGGACAGACCTGTTTCTCCCAGGCTCAAATCAATTCTTTATCCATGACACTATTCTTTATCCTGCTGTACTGTCTGGAAATGATAAATTATTGCTCTAGATAACAAATACTTTCTTCTTCTTCCTCCCCACTGCTTACCCATGGTTCGTAGTACTGTCCTTCCTAGATTCAATAGTTGGGTCAAAGCCTGTGCAAAAACCCAGGTCATAGTGAAATGTCAGCACGCAAAACCAGTCCAAAATGTCTGGACTGCTGATACAGACATGCTGTACGTTCATCCATCTCCCTTCTGAAATCAATAAGGGCGCTCAGCTCCCTGTATGAGGGGTCCCGGCAGAGCCTTCACTGTAAGTTTTCTGCTCCGATCTTTGGTTTTGGCCGAGCGTCCTTAGGAGCTGACTGTGCTGCTGTCGAGGCTGTTCACTGCAGGGAATGTCAGAGCTGGTTCAGCCATTTACCATCAGGTCCACCAAGCCCAGCACAGAAGACATTTAAAATGCCATGAATATTTAAAACAAACAAAAATTGAGCCCTCAAGCATCCTACTTTTCCAAATCATGAAAGCTGTGACCAAATGCAGACACCGGTAGTTTACTTAATTAAAATTAAGCCTTCTTTTCCATTTCCCTTCTTTTCCTTTTCCAGCAGCACCCCATTTATTGCCTGTGGCAAGATTCATCACCTGGAGGCTGGTTTTTTATGAGATTTGACAAAGATCATTCAGGAGTCAATATTTTGCCAAAAGCTAAGTGATAAATCTAGTGGCTTGCATATAATTACTCCTTTTCTTTTATGTCTTCTTTTTTTTTTCCTCTCCTCTTTTCACTGGGATTTTGAGTTACTGACAGCAGAGCAAATGAGGTATGCTCATGAAGTATGAAGGCTTCACTTTTGTACCTTGCTTTGCTCACTGCCTCGGCTTCATTTTGCATGATTTCTGAATAACAGCAGGAGCACTGAGAAACCATTGTGTCTTGATGTGCAAAACACACAGCTCTCAGCTGAATTCCTTGAGGTTTCGTTATTATTTGATGAGGTAGGCCACAGCGGTTCTGGCAGGACAAAATGAACTTGTTTAATGGTGTAGGATGGGGAATGGGCAAAGGGAACAAGGTTCACAGATACCTTTAGGCTCCTTCAAATAACCTGGTCTGAACAAAAAGAGGTGGATTTTGGTACAAAGACATTTTTGTCTTTGTGGACCTTACGTAGAAACCAGGCATTAAAATCCTCTCGGCAGCTGCATCCCTTCCTAAACATGTTCATCCTTCAGCCCATAAAATTATAGCTCTAGCTTTGTACTAATGTAGTTAAAGAGTAGTTGGGGCCCTAAATCATGAGATCATGGGCAGCAATGGCTGTGTGCTGCCAGGTGCATACAGAAATGCCCCAAGTCACGTTTTTTCCCTTTTGGTAAAGCTGTTTCTGAGCTTTTGCAGAGAAAATTATACTGAAGGTTTTTGCCTTTGTTTCTCTGTTTACCTTACGAGTGCTAGTGAGGCACTGTAAGCAGGGCAGATGTGAAGGGGCACTGAGAGGAACAGGGCACTGTGTCCCTGCGTTAAGCATCTGGCCCCATCGAAGCCCAGTTTACCTGTGAAACCTTCCAAAAGGGAGCAAATTTGGTCCAGTCTCCCTGAAAGCAAAGAGCTGTCTTGTGAATAAGCTAATTCTCAGCCTGCCATATGAAATGTGTCTGTATCAATTTTAGAGAGAAGGTTGTTACGAGGAAGTATTTCCTAAGACTCAAGCAAGCTAGTTAGTTCGTAATCATTTTAGGTTAAATAATTCAAAAGCTGAAGCAAAAGTAAATTAGTAAGTAGTCTAAACGACATGGTTTTATGGCAAACTTTATCAAAGAAACCTAATTCTCCCTCTCTGATTATATTACATGTCTGGTTGACAAAAACGACTGTATAAATTTAGTGCATTTAGACTTTTGTAAGGTGTTTGACTTGGCACTGAATAGCGTGCTGATTAAACATTAGCACTATTCAGCAACATTAGAATATTCATTACATGGATTACGAAGCACCTGACAGAACTCAACAAGTAGCCCTCGATGGAGAATCAGGCCTGAATGGACCTGTGGTTTCTGGGCACATTAAAGTTAAGTGTAAGTACCAAAGCTCTCGATTGTTTGTACCAATGGTCTGTAGCAAAACACAAGATGAAAAATTTTTGCAAAGCACACAGATCAAGAGAGCGGTATGCAGTGAAGAGGAAAGGAGACTGGTGCTGGGGAAGGTGAATCTTTTGGTACAGAGGATGAGGAATCCATCAAACTACACATTGGTCTGCGCAAGGGCACAGACCTGCATGCGGGAGGGCAGGTAGTGCTCATGGGATGAAGGGAGCAGTGCTCTGAAAAGTCCCTGCACATCGATCCCACCGTGATGACCTGACAAAAGGAATTTATGTGGCCTTTAAATATATAAGCAAGGGAGTAGTGAATAACAGGAAAAGAGGTAATTTTACTTTTACGTGCCACATTGCTAAAACCAGGTCTCAAATAGCAAAATACTGTGTGGAAACTTTGAAAGGATATGAAAAAGTTGGAGAATGGGTAGGAAAGAATGGCTAAAATTATTTGAGGGTCTAAGGAAATGTTTTACAATAGGAGGCCTGAAAGGCTCAGTGTGTTTGGTTGACCAAAAAAAGGTCTGAGGTGATTTTTTTGTCCATGAGTCTGTTTCTGGGAAGAAAATACTCTGTCATAAAAGGAGAGAAAAGTGAAGAAGAGCCTGTATCTGAAAGCTGAATCAGGTATCATTAAATGAGGTATGGGTTTTGGTGCGAGTTTTTTGGTTTTGTTCTGTGTTTGTTTTTGGGGTTTCTTTTTTTTTTTTAACTTGGAGGTGATTTTAGTCATTAGAGCAAAATACCAAGAGGAAAAAAGAAGATTATCTACTTTTTCGTGGCTCCAGAGTATATCTTGCTGCTTTTCTCCACTATTGACTTTCTCTGGACTTACAGCTCTGTTCAATTAGAAATAGCTGGGTAGAATACAGTCATTTGTTATAAGGTCAAATGAAGATCTAATGAGTCTTCCTGGCCTTCAGCTTGATGAAACTATAACTGGGTATGAACACACTGATATTAAAAATGATCTTACCTGTTTTCAAAAGGAAAAACCCTACCAGTGTTATTAGCTCCCTCGTGTGCGACAGTTGTTGCTTATACATTTTTAATGTTTTAATCTGGAAAGCCCATCGACGTTTTGTTTTGAAACACACGGTGCTGCTCAGCAACGGAGTACATTTGTTCCTGTGGCTGCACCATCTGGGGCAGGGCGAGTGACGGGGCTGCCCGGGAGCCCCGTGCTCTGCCCCGGCCGGCCGCAGAGCCTTGGCAGGGTTTCTTCAGGTGCCCGAATTGCTCCACCGCCATCAACACAGTTCGTGCTGAACTAATGTCGAGGCCGTCTTGGGCTGCTCCAGCACAGCCGGGGCTCAGCTCTCTGCTCGGGAGTATGAGCAGTGACGGGCAAAGCTGTGATTGAAGGAAGAGATTCATGATGTAAACCTGATTCTAGCATCAAGCTTTAAAGACTTAGAGGCAAAAGGGACAACTACAGTTATGAAAAACGTCAAGAAGTGTTTCCCATTAGGGAGCAGTGGATGAATTCCCTATGACCTAGCCCAGCCGTTGTGTGCCATCTTACCGGTGCTGTAGGGCTCTGTTTCTGGCATCGAAGCAGTTACCGTGTGCTGAGTCTGTGCACAGGAGTGAACGTCTCCCTGCTCTTCAGCTGTTAACCACCCTGAACATAACTGCTTTTGTCAAAAATCCCCTATTTGGATACAAATTCTGCAGTGCTCTCGCTCCCAAAGCCTTGCCAGGCAAGGATTGCTGCCTTCTTGCAGTCGAGCTCCCCCCAGGCGCAGACCTAGCAACGTTTTGGCTTAGATTGTCTCAGCTCTGGCCTCGGTGTAGGGTGTTCTTTATAGATTTCCCCTCATACAGTTACAGTAATGACTTACTCAGTTCTAGCAACTAAACCTCAAATGCATCCGCATGTCACGTAGCTGGCAGCGACCTTAGGGACCTCAGTTACTACAATTACGGGCAGCATTCACAACGTGCTCCAAGGCCAGTGCCTCTACGTGGGAAGGAGGGAGTGTTGCAGGGGAGCCTTTAAATTCCAAAGCGAAACTATAATTAGCTGTAATCGTACCCAGAGTAACTTCACTGCTATAATTCTCAGCAGGAAAACAATTACACTGCAGCAGTATAACCAGACAGACACGCTGTAAATACAAAACATCCTTTGGAAATATATGCTCCATATTCTAAATACATTTAGAATTAAGGCAAACAATTCTTTTCTAATTGGGATTCAAGGCAGACATGCCGAGGGGTTTGGTTTTTTGGTTTTGTTTTTTTTTTCCCCTTCTGCTTCTACTTTTTTGTTTCGCAGGCATACAAAGGCACTGTGTTAGTTAATATGTTAATGGCACGGTGAAGCTATCCTTGGAGGAAAGGCAGGGCAGAACTGACCCTCACGCCCGGTTTGTAACTCTCCCTGTCGCAGCTGGTGACTTCTGTCCTTCTGTGATGAAAGCGGGTGTGAAGAGAGGGGTTTGGGTGGGTTTTTGGCACCAGAGAGGCCAGCAGGACTCCTGAAGCACAAAGGCAGATCTGCTGCTGGTGGTTAAGAGATGCAGCAGCTCTGCTGAGCTCGAAGGCTACGGCTGATTCGATGCCCTCCGTGTGCGCTGGTCACGAGGGGGGAATCGAGGACTGCAGAGCGGGTGGGTCACTGCCAGGCTCCTTCTGAAAACTGCAAACGCTTCGGGGTCTGCCTGCCTGAAATCCTCCTGCTTCTGCTACAGCAGAACCTGGAGAAGCACCTGGATATAGAAGGGAAGAGACCCATAGCTTTCTTCTTTTATATCTTTATTTGGTGGAGAAGACCCAGGGTTGGTATTGGGGGCGTGTTGCCTTTCCTTTCCGCCATACGTTCAGGACTTGGCAGACGGTCATTTTAAGTGGCGAGATGCTGATTTGCCAGGGGTTATTTTAAATTACTGGGCTCGATACATGTTTCTGAGCTCTGTTCAGAAAGCCTAGAATGTTTCTAAGTGCAATTTTTAGGAGGTGCATTCATCTTTCGTGGGGTTTTACGCAGCACGTGTCCCTAAGCTGCTCCAAGAAGGAAAATTTGACTGTTTCCTGCAGCCTAGTCCAGCCCCTCTTGGAAGAAGGGGAACCAGGCAGGCCGGGAGAGTTTCTTAGTTTCTACCACTCCTCGTCCAGTTCAACAGGAGAAGGAGTTGGGGTGGGGGGGAGCAAGGCTCTAAAGAAATCTGTTTGAAAATCTTCAGAGTTCTCTGGGAACAGAGGTATCTTCTTTATATATATTTTAAAATCATTTTCCTGCAATACATTCAATATGATGGTTTTTATAAACATACAGGAAGTTTTTCATTATCCATTGAATACTTCAGGTGTTTTTCTATGGAGGGAAGAGGCCAGTTTACGTGGTTGTATCAGTCAGGGTATGGCTTCATGTGTTGCAGTGTCTAATGCTTATTCTGGCCATGACCATTAAGGTTACTGTGAGATGTTCTAGCATCTCCTGTAAGCGTCCATCCTATTTCCGCTGCTGTTGGTGGACATTTTACCATTGTCTTTAGTAAGAATGACTATGTTGTAGAATTTAAGGACAGTAAGGTGAACTAAGGTTAAGAAGGGTGAGTACCAGTATCCATCATGAATGGAAGTATTGCCCAAGGCAGAAGATGAGGACAATGCCTTTCTTCAAAGACAGAAGTAACCCAAATTTCACATTTTGAAAAAAAAAAAAAAAAAAACAAAAAAGGTGAAC
>JANZLQ010000044.1:13427893-13446814 GCA_026212715.1 Elanus axillaris | reverse complement strand
CCCCCTGCCCCCCCACCCTTTGTCCCAAGGGAACGGTAGGGTTTGTCAGGTTGGGTGTTGGAGAACAACTACCGTGACTGCAGAAGAGCAGTGCTGGGACCACATCCAGGGAGATGTTGTCTGATGCTGGGATGAGCCAAGATCTGCTAGGATCACCCCAGCAGCTGGAATGTTGGTATAGCGTTTTTATCTGTTCCTTGCATGGAAGACGTGAGCAATAAGGCAGGCTCGGTTTCTTCTTTGGAAATGTGGCAGCCAGGGCTAACCATTTAGTTAAACCCTTTCCTGCTTTCTCTGGAGGTTTGCCTGGTCTATAGCTGTTGTTGGCCACCAGCTGATGTACTGGTTTCCACATGTAAGCAGGTACTTGCACTGTGGGGGCTTGCACCAGCCCCGTTACTGCTGGGCAGAGCTGCGCTCAAGCTGGAGTGAAGCTACAGCCTGGCTCGGTGCACATCTCTGCCCACCGGAGAGGTGGGAGCCCAGGGCTGAGCAGATCTCCGTGGCGGTTTTTCCTTTTTTCTTGTATTAGCCCGAGAAGTAAAGTTTGTTCCCTTGTAATACAGCCAGGACTGAAGGACCTCTTGCTGTTATTCTCTGTAGTGCTTGGGTTGCTCAGCAGAGGGAGAACAGACCGAGAGATGTGTCCAAATCTGAGCAGCAGCACGCTTGAAAAAATCTCCTAGATCCAAGTGCTTCCTACATATTCAAGGAGCCTTCCTGAATATTTAGGAAGAAATGCTGGAGTTGGCCTTTAGTGACTGAAGCTTTACAGCACATCCAGAGATATACAAAACAAAGAAAACAAAACCCCTTGAATTAGTTGAAATTCAAGCAGCAAGTAATGCACATGACTCATCTCCAGGCCAGATCTTTAACCACTGTAAATCAGCATAGCCCTGCTGACTTCTTCAGCACTGTGCCAGTTGTGCTGCTAGCTGGAAGGCTGGCCTGATATTTTTTGGGGGAGGGAGGGTGTGAAATTTGAGCAAAATATTATCACTGTGGTTGGGTGGGTTTTTTTTTTTTTTCATTTGATGTTTTTTGAGGATGGGGAAGGTATTTGGTTGAAGAGTAAAATCTGTGTGGAGGCAAATAGAGAGTATGGCTCAGTAGAGATTTTCTCCCCTCTAGCATATTGTGTGGAAATCCAGGAGAATTAGACATTTGTTTTTTTTTGTCAGCGATGTCAGTTTAATGTGATAAGAAAACAGCTGTTGAAATGCTGCCAGATAAAAGCAAGGTGATAAGGATGAAGAGGGAAAAAAATGATGGGAAGTTTCCACAATTGGATTGAATAAGGCAGCGTTTTGGAGACCTGGCTCGTTCCCCATCAGCCACCAGCCCAGCGGGTGATGTGGTCGGCTTCAGGGCTGCGTTCTTCAGAGCAGGGAGTATTAGTGCTCTTTCACCACTTAAATCAATGAGGTGCCATTTACTGAGGCTTTTAGTAGGTAGAGCAGATTAAGCTACTCGCCCCGGCGGCGCGAGGAGTTTAAGTGGAGTGGGGCTCCAAACGCTCTCCCCTGCTTGATGAAAGGGCATGGCCTGACTCTGCACTGGGCATTTTCTAAATAAATGGAAGTGTTCTTTTAAAGCGTGAACTGAGAGTCTGCAGAGGATGACGATAAGGGTCTTAACCCTCTTTTAGACAGGGAAATGTGCCCAGCTGGCAAACGCGGAACGTGCTACTCGGAAAGCAAAAAGCATCGTTTGGAGGTGCCTGTAAGCCAGGGATGAACGTCAACCTCCCAGGGAAGGGAGGCTCATCTTCTGCACTGCCTCGTAAAAACCTCGGAAAAATTCAAACCAGAGCCAGCCCCGAGTTCCCTTTCAAATTCTTACCTGCCCTGCAAAAACGGGTTGTGAAGAGTGCGCATTTCCATTCCGGTTGGAGACCCGTCTCCATCCTTGCTTCCAGCCTGGCTGTGCCAGGTCCTTTCCCAGTGCACAAACAGCCTGTATCGCCTTCACGCATCAGCTGTGCTCTGCGAGGAGCAGGCGGTGGGGTGATCATATCGAGCTGATGCTATTAACAGCAGGAGAAACACCTCTCTCCTGAGGAGAGTTCATCTCTGCTGGATAATGAGCTCTGTTTCACTCAGGACTGAATTGCTGCTATATGGATCACAGTGAAACACAAATGAGGATGCAGCACTGGGCACTTCCTACAGCCTCTCTTATACATAGCAAATAGCTAATTAAACGAGAGCTGTTTTGAGCTATTGGGCTGCTGCTAGCCTGACTTCTTATAGAAGAATCTGGCGCAGTTTGTCTTGCGCCAGTAACTTTTTGAAGTCTTTCAAAACTGTGCCTTGCAGCAACCCCCAGCTTTTATCCTGACTTTTAGACTGTTGCAAGTGTCTGAAGATCAGCGCTGGGGAGAGAAGCTTCAGCTATACTGAGAGTTGTCCGTGCATGCGTACAAAATGCATAGCCGTGGCGTGGGGTATGAGAGCTTTTCCATGACTTAAAAAATAACCTGTAAATCTCTCTGTTTATATATATTTGAGTTACAGAATTATTTATACAGAAAGCGTAAACTTTTTTTTGGAGTGTCAGCACGGGCAGGCTTGCTTCTCTTGCAACTTATTTTATGGATATAAATGGGATGTAAGTAGATTTTCTACCTTATGCTATCTGTCCGAAGGAGGATAAAATTCACTGTTGTTCCTGTCACGCTCAGGTAAAACAGTAAACCTGAATTTTAGCAGTTTTACATTATCAAGTTTACAGATACTCCAACTTTCAAATTTCATCTTTTAGTGTACATGACTTCTCAAACAAGTGAATCCAAAATAAACTTTAGAGCAAGAATTACACCTTATTTAACCTGACTACTTTTAATTTTGGTTCAGTTCAGAAGACCAAAGAAGAATCATAGCCCTTACAGAGTATAGTTTAGTTTTCTGCTTACACATTGGTCCTGAATAGCTGAATTATTTTGCAGTTTTGTTCACAGAGCTTGCACTAGCATTTTGTAGAAAATCATTAGCTGTATTACTGTTTCAGTATAGGCACTGGGAAATCCACTTTTATCTGTTCCTGCTTAACAGAGTGTGCTACAAAAGGCTTGCCTTGCATGTACTGAAACATGATTAATTTTTGGGGGGTAATGATGAAACTGCAGCGCTTTGATGATAGGTTGATTATTTTACACTCTGCCAGAAATGGATACTTAAAAGGAGTTATTAGATCTGAATGGGATGTTCAAGAGCAAGTTACAGGCTTGAGTTAGCTAATAGGGAAGAGACCAATCCTCTTGCCACTGGTGTCAATGAAAATACTGGGAATGGAGTCAGGCATGCAGTAATAAAATACCAACAGATGATGATTTTTGAAGGTGTGAATGAAAGATTTGATATATTGATTGAATTGTCCGAAAACCAAATCTGTTCGACACTCTTTTTTTTCCTGTTCTCTTTGTTCCCCTTCTTTTTGTCTGACTTTAGCAGCGGAGCTCTTCAGCTGCTGAGCAGCAGGCTCTTCTGAATTCATTCCTCTGCCCACGTTGGTACCTCTTTGACAGTTATGGCATGGACCCTTATGCAGGCTGATGTTACATGCTTTTACATGCCTTAATGTCACCCTTGGAAAAATAATTTTGAAGGTGGGCATTTTATTTATCGCTTTAGACAAAAAGCGCCTACACACTAATTCTTAAGTGTTACAATAATGATGTTTTCTATTAACAGGTATTTCCTGAAAGAGCTTTGTGAAGTCAAAGGTGAATGATTTTGAGTATCAGATTTAACAATCTTCTTATTACTGACATGGAGGCTATTATAGTTATTATAGTTGAGGTAGAGAAATGCTGCAATTAAACTTTACCATTGCTCTGCTTTTCAGCTGCAGTGTCAGGGAAGGTTCAGGTCCCGTGGCTCGGGTGAGAGCCTGGCGGGGGGAGGCAGGGTGTGTGTGTTGTACAGCCGGAGTGTCCCAGCAGAGGTGGGGGGTCCCTGAGCCCCCTTCAGCGCGTCACCACCTTGTGATGTGCTCTCTTACAGACTTTGACTTAACCCTGGCATCGTCCTCTGCCGTGACTTCTTGCTTATTCTCTCTGGGCTGATCTTGTTCCGCACAGTGGATTGGTTAGACTTCTAATAATGTTTTTTACTTCGGTAGTGATGCTGTGTGTTTGGTTTTTGGTGGTATTTTGTGTTTTGTTGTTGTTGCTGTTTTGTTTTCCTCTGCTAGTGCAAGCGTCAGTCAGGATTGTGGAAACAGGTAGTATTTTCCCTCTCCAACTTCCCTCAGGAGCACGCAGGCAGCTCAAACAGGCTGAATGTTGGGTTGTTATATTTGCGCAGCTGTCGGTATCTGCTGCTGATGCTTGGCTGTTACCTCGGGGCACGTGGGCTGCAGTCGCGCTTCTGGGCTGCGGCAGACGCGTGGCCGTGGGTCCCAGGCATCTCCTGACGCCGTGGGGGTTTTCAGTGCGGTAGCAAAGAAAGGGTCTGTTCTGGAGTTTGAGGAAAACAAGCCTTTATTATAACCAAAGGGAAACAGCAGATAGTGCCTGTGAGGCTGAGCTGGTATTTGTGGGGAAAGTACAGGCGAAAGTATGGCTTAGTGAAAATCAGAGTCTGTCTGAGAGAGGAGCAGAAGCTTTGGCAATAACATCCTTTATATTTTTCAGATTGCTCTCTTTGTTATGTTGGTGGGAGCTGCGTGTCATTTTGTCCCTGGTTCCCCCCCCGCCCAGTATATTACAACATGTTTCCAAAGCCAGAACGCATAATGTTGTTAAACTAGCAAGCGTGTGTTACTCTGTCAGTGTTTGAGTCTGTCTTTACAGCTAAAGAATCTATTATTTTCATATCTAAATGGCACACCATGAATAGTTTTAGTACATGAGTGTGTTGTTAGTAGTCTTCCGCTCTGTCTTGAGTAGTGAAGCTGTCTAACTTGGAAAACGAAAACTGGTTTAAAAATAAGGTGGAGGCCATTCTTAGGGTGGCTCTAAAAACCTTGGCTGTGGCCCCTTTTAATTGGCTACTGTGGAAGTGTATTTGTTCAGTCAGTCTTTTGAAAAAATGATGCAGCGTGGAAGCTTTGTAAATAGTAAAAGCATTTCTTACGTGATTTAGTGAATTAATAGTCTCTATGCAGGAGTGTTCTCAGCATCAGAATGTAGAGTAAGTCATGACTTCCATCATTCTACTGTATTCGGGTTGGTTTGTAGAGAAGAGGCATTAGGAGAGATTGGAGAGATTAATGAACTGAAAAAAGTCAGAAAAGTTTCCTCCAAACTTTACATCTTCAGCAATTAGTAGTTACTCATGACCATGGTGTGAAAAGCCATGGTGGCAGTGGAAATGTTGCTTGGTCCAAAGGATGAATGTGCTGCTGATGGTGTAACAGAACCGCTCCATTCTTACCCATCGCTTGTCTCAGGAAAACAAGGGTTGCTTTTAAGGTGGGAAGAAGCTGTTTTATGATTAATCACACAAACCCCCTTGGTCTTCATATGCTTCTTGTGCTATGCAAGAGTGTTCTTAGAGGAATCAAAATACTTATTTTTTTTGGCCCTTCGATTTTCCTCCACTTGTGGGAAGCTTCTTACCTGCTTGAACCCATGCTTGTAACTTCTGATCCGCTTGAATTTGGCTTTTTTGCCAGCTTGGACCCGCATCTATGAGCTACAACAGCATAAATTGTCTAACGGACTCAGGGTGCTCTAACCCAACCGGTGTATAATATCTGGTATTTTAGATCGATATTTTAGATTTTAGTCTGTTCAGTGCTGTGTTTAGTACTTCCTGTGTGTACTCTTATACACAAAAGTTGCTTTTTCTTGCAGCCCGTAGAGAGAAAAGAAACATAGAAGGTGCAGCTTTTCAGATGGAAATAGAAAATAAAGTGTCCAGGTGAACTTGGGGCTGTCCTTTTGGGATGGGAGATGGCATAGGTGGCTCTGGAGAGTTTTTTCTTTTCTAACTTCTAAAGCAACTTGAATCTAATCTACTCCATAATTTCAAGCCTCATACGGTATTTCTCATTTGTTACCCTAATAACACTAAAGGTAAAATTTTATGGCACATTGTGAGCTGAATGGTTAACTACTTATTAAGTTTCTTTGCTTCCAGGGCAGATGGAAATGAGAGAAGTGTCTCTTACAGATCTCAGCCCAATTAATACAATTTATCTAAACATGCTGTGGCTTATCCTACTAACACTTCACAAGAAAGTAAAAATTGTCCTTACTATGTCCTCTACCTCACAAGAAAGAAGAACAACTCGGGTGGTCAGACAAAAGACTCACATAGCCCAGCGTCCTGTCTGTGATATTTATCAGTCGTGGGTGGTTTGACTCTTCTTCAAGCTGCAGGGTCCCAATGTACTTCTACTCCTGATGCATTCTTAACATATAAGGCTGTTCACAGTTTAGAAATAATTTTGCTCTTCTGATCCATCACAGCTGTATGTCTTTGTACATTTTCTTTTAAAGATGCGATAACCAGAAATATACGCATTTTTCAGATGCAGATAAATCATGAGTTTGTTGCCATCTATAATGGTATTTTGTATTTCAGGCTTGTTACCTTTCCTGAAAAGTTCTGAAAAGATTTGCTTTTTTTTTTGGTTGCTGCAGGGCTGATGTTTCCGGAAAACTGTCTGTAATGACTACATCTCTTTTCTGTGTTAGAACAGTTAATTTAGAGCCTGTCAGTCTATGTGGACAGTTGTACTCCTTTTTTTTCAGTGCAATATTTTGCATTTATTAACATTTAATTTACTCTGTCATTTTGCTGTCCAATCGCAGTGTCTCGAGACTCTTCTGCAGCTTTCACGTCAGTTATAATTTTGCCTACTCTTTATCATTCTGTTTTGTCAGTGAAGTTTGGCACTTCATTACCTCCCTTCCCCCCTTCTCAGACCTTTAATGGGAATATGGACTAGTACAGGTCTCAGCACAGATGCTGAGATGATGTCTTAAGAGCCTACCATCATTGTGACAAATGATTCTTTTTTCTTTCCTCTATTTCTCTTTTTTTTGCTAGCTGTCGATCTTTAAGATGCCCTTTCTTTCTATCCCACCATAGCCTACCTTTTTTAAGGCTCTTTTTAAGATTAAGACTCTTCAATGAAGGGTTTGGGAAAAGCCACATGTACTGCATCAGCTAAGTGCATATCCCTGCATACCATGTCACCTTATTAATGTGCTTCTGAACTCCTTCAGGGAAGTCTATCAGATTCGTTGTGCGTGGCTGCTGTCTGCAAAATATCTGACTCTTCCTCTGTATATAATGTACCCTCTGATACTCTTCTTTATTATATTTTCTATCAATTTTTCTTGCATTGAAGTTAAACTCGGTGGTCTGTATCTTTGAACATTTGGCTTTTTTATGAAATGTTGCATTGTGGAAAGCCAATGAAAGGAGTGGGATATGTTTTACATAACGTTTTGTGGGTAATGTGTGGTGTTTGGTTTTTTTTGTTGGTTTTGTTTTTTGTTTGTTCTGCTCTGAACTGCACCATTACAACTTTATTCAGAGTTGTGGGGTCAGAATGAGAAATCATGAAAATGATGCATCTGCATCACTGATATGTCACCATGGTGTTATCGTGTTACACTGCATGACACCGCCAGATTTCACCATGAAGATTTTCAAAGCAGTGCCCTGAGGTTTACAAGACAGACTTTATCAGTGGTAATAAGCTTTAATGTATTTATTGTGAGGAATAAATCGAACACTGTAACTAATGTTAACTGAAACCAAATGTTGTATTGCGATTTTAAGCCATTCTTGCGTATAGAAGTGTCAAGACATAGGGTTATCTGCATGCCCAGCAAAGGAACTTTAATGTGTGTTTCACATTTTAAAGGTTCCAGAGATAAACTTACAAGTTGGGAAGAGACTTTTATTTTACTCTCTACATCTTTGTTCATTGCTCTACAAAACCCTAACAGAATACCAGTACTGCAGGCTTCTGATGCCAGCATTTGTCACTAGCCTTGTATTGTAACTCTATTTTATGGAAAATTTAATGTTAGAAGCTTATCTATGTTCTCAGCAGGAGAATCTGAAATATATATATGAAGTCTTGTAATGAAAAGCAGTGGGGAAAAAAACCCACAGTCCTCGTAAATATGTGCCTCAGAAGGGGCTGGCTGTTATTCCCGAATCCTTCCTTTTGTTTTGCACTGTTGGTCTCTCCTGAAGCACCAGGTCATGGTGGGTACGTGTTCCTTGTGACCTTATGCGCCAAGGCTAATAGAGCTATCAAACCTCTCTGCCGTAGCAGCAGAAAGCATTTACTTGCTAAATTGTCATCTTGTTCACCGAAGGGCGGGGAAGTTCTTGTCCAGAGGTTACAGGACCATCAGGTGTAAATCAGCATGGTCTCCAAATTTTGTCTCATCACAAATTTTCTCTCTGGTCCACAATGGTGACCTTGCATTAAAAAGGGCGCATTTGTTGTAGAAGTACATACTATCCTCTTAATGATGAGACCTAGGCTACCTGTTTTGGCAGCAAGCAGATTTTTTAAGAGACTCATGTAATAGCCTCAAAATCCTGTGATAAAATTGAAACAGCCAGTCAGTGGATGACTTCCACATAAAATTAGATGATAATTCCACTTAATTTTATTGTTCTTCCTTCTGTTGTTTCTGGGGTTTGCTGTGCTTCAATCGCACACCTGCAATTAGAAGCGAGACAGCTTTTGTCTTTCATGGTGCAGCTGTGATCTCAGTCGTGAGCCATCCTGGGGTGGTGGCAGCTGAAGGAAATAAAATTTCCAGAGTTCCAGTTATTTGGTCCCAAGAAGGCAGAGCCTGGAATGTGACAGTAACTCAACATGTTCTTTGATGTTGCTCTTGGTGGCAGGACTAGAGCTTCCAAATGCAAACTGCCCGTGTTGCTGTCCTTGTGCTGTTGTTCCCCCCAAACTGAGGGGGATGGCTCTGGACAGTCCTTGCTGTGCTGGGTCACTCTTGGTCCAACTCAAGCAGCCTAGTGACATTGCTCACCATGTCTTACAGCACCTGAAATTCCAGCCTAGGTTTTCTCCAAATGGGTGGCTGCTCCATGGAGCATCTTTCCAACCGCAGGTGCCTTAACCTGGTGGCAACAAAAGATCCTTTCTTATTTCCTCCACGCATCTCTCTTACTAAGTTGCTTGAGCTTTCTCGTGTTTGCACTTGTGCTTTTCCTCAGCACCTTAGAGGGAGTCATGGGTTTGTTTTCAATGAATTCCCAAGGACAGCCAGATGGAAAGAAAGTTAACAAGAGGCCATTGTGGATCACAAGAAGTTCAACTCGAGATACAGAAGAACCTGCAATCGTCAGCACGCTTTTTATGCCTCCAGCAGCCAATGTTTGCCTCCTCCATTGCGTTCCAGAGCCAATCGCTTGTCCTTACGCCGGACTTCATGGTCCCCCCCTAGAGATGACCGCTAGTTTAATTGGCCCTTTATACTGGGGAGGTGGAAGTACTATGTGCAGATGGAAATAAGTCCTGACGCGTGACACATTCTCGAGCGAGGTCAGTTAGAAACATGTTTCAGAGAAGCAGCGGTAGGCAGCTCACCTGCTTCTGAGGAGGTCTAGGTCTGCGTGGAAGCTGAGAGGAAAGAGAACTGACCTGCTGATCTGTTCGTGGAGATTGAGAGCCCACTTTGGGTGTGTAGGGTTGCTTGTCCAGTCGGTTCATGGTGCTCAACCCTTGCTGGTGCTGCAGTGATGTGGAAGAGAAGTAGGTCCCGGGAGCATTGGCATCTCTCTGTGTGAAGAAACTGTTCAGCTATGTGACGGCAGATGGAAAAATTTAAACATTTCACTGGGGCAAAATCGCTGAACTCTTATTCCCATCACCGAAATGGCTTCATTTCCCTCTTTGAAATAGGTGTGCAGGGCTGAGTGGCTTTGTGCGTGCTTGCTTGTTCCAGGCTGCGCTGCCCAGCTGTTGGCAGGTCTGGGGCAGTGCCCTGGTAGCGCCTTGGTGGGAGGTGTGTGGGGTGTAAGCTGCTTCTTGAGGGTGTTGCATGAATGTGCACTGTGTGCCAGCTGCTGGAAGGTGCCTTCGATCACATCTGATCTCGCTGGGTTTCCCTGCACGTGTATAAATAACAAAATCATTGCATGGGTTTTTTACACAGCAGGGCTGATATTGGCAGTGGTACCTTGTTAAAATGAAGGACTGTCTTGTCTTATTACAGATAATGTGAGCCCAACCTGCATTTTCTGCTTTCTGACAATATACTGTACCAGATGAAATCTAGTGAGAGCTATGTGCATGTTCAGCCACTTTTAATACTGTTTTTCAAGAACTGCTATGCCTAAGAGGGTTTTTGTTAGCAGGGGAGAGGTGAGAGTTTGGTGTTTGCTTGCATTTGAAGTTGTACAATAATGGAGGAGTTCTTTCAAAGGATAGATGTGCCAAGGACAGAAACAAGGAATTATGAAATCTGGCTGCAAAAAACCAGTCATCAATGTGATTTGCATCGAGGATATCTTTAAAACAACCTCTGTGGTTTTGTTTGCACACATCCTGTTGGTGTGAAGTTTGCTTTGTCCACGTTTATGGCAAAGATGTATCTCATTCTATATATTAATTTTAGAGGCTGAAATATCAAGTATATGAATCTAGCATGCTGCAGATAGTAAATTTTGACTGTAAGCCTGCAGATGGTTCAGCATCACTTTTTCCAAAAATGAGAGAAAACAGTTGAGGCTGTTGTTACTCCAGTTAAGCAAAAAATTAGAAGCAGTATTAGGTGTCCAAATCCCCGCAGTGTTAACTGAAAATCGATGGCCAATAGCTGTATACACATCCAAGTTCAGATATCCAATTTGGGAGCCACATACTCTAGCCACATACAGTCGCTAGAGTCTCCACAGGGTTGATTTAAAGCTCCGAATTCAAAGTCTGATTCGAGTATGTGAGGAGTTGAGGTTCCTGACTTGGAAGTTTAGATTAGGTGCCTAGATTGAATTGATTCTCCGCCTCTTCTCTCTGCTTGCCTTTTGTGTCTTTGAAAACACTGTTTCCCTCTTCCTTCCTCTCTTTTTTTTATTTCTTCCTTTTGAAAATTATCCCGGATTAGTTAGTGATAATGGATATGGATAATGGATTCAAGTGTTAGAAGAACTACTTCAGGAAACTGAAAATAGAAACACTTTCCTCTTTACTGAGAAATTGCATCTTGTTTCCATTTTGAGCCTCGGTGGATCTGGCTTTGATTTCCAGACACTGGAACTCCCCTAGATGAGGGACCCCTGTAGTAGGAGATGTACTTTCCGTGTGCAGGAATTAATTAGCTGTAATTATGTTCCCTCACCTTTTTGCTCATAAATTAAATATCATTAATTCCTTTACTCTTTTCAGGCATTTTATTCAGGTCCTGATTAATAACCAAGCATGGTAATACTATGAAGCTGCTCCAGCTTTAGTGTATTTTACAAGTAGTGTAGCAGTGCTGTGCACTAGTGGTGTACCTAGGAAATGTGAGGGGTGGGGGAGGCTTTCAGCGTGGGGTCTGGCCCTCAGCATTCCCTGTAGCTGTCACGGTTTGAGAGTGGTTGGGAGTCGATGGACATTCCGTGTTGATTGTGCAATGGAGAGTCTCTTCCCAAAGAACTCCCAGTGCCGTGGGGTCAGTGGTTGTGAGCAGCTCCAAAGGGGAAAATGGAGCACTTGCTGCAGGGTAAGCAAGGGCAGGGAGGGTATTGTGGTAGTTTCCTCCTATTTTTTGTCTTTTTTTTGTCCTGGCAGTGGCATTGAGGCACTTCCCAGAAAGAAATGGAGAAAGGTATGAGTGGGTTTCTTTTTTTTTTTTTTTTCCTAATGGCAAATAAGGGCTTTTGTTCTTAAGGTTTTGGGTTTTTGGGGGTTTTTATGGTCTGTAATGGCAGCAGTTTAGACAGTTGCTTTTGCTTTGAAAAAGTGACCTCTCATTGGTAATACAAGACAGAGTGTAAGGCTGTGCACTGAAGGACTCGTAAGGATTTGTCCTGTAAGCTGGGAGCTCTGCAGTTAAAAGCAACAGAGAAGTAGGGCATGTATAGGCCAGTCCGTGAGCACTGTCTAAAATTAAGCTGTGGAAGGCCAGAGGTAGATAACAGATCAGGTGAGGCTTTTCTGGTGATGACTTTAGAAATATCACTAGTGATGTCTCCACTGGAATAGTGCTGGGATTTGTAGTGACTCTCTTGAGAAAGAATGAACTGCTCCAGGACCTCAGAAAAGTTGCTGGCATGATGAAAACCCTGGAAAGGAGCCCTGACAGGAGATAAGGAAAGGAAAATGAAAGCTGAAAAGAATCTTGCCACTAATTAAAAAACATTCTGGAAGGGAGTACAAATAAGGAGGAAAAAAAAAAGGCAAATAAGTTAAAGCACAGTACTGGAGGAAGAATAAAAGATATATTTTTGGCTGTGACTCAATTTGGACTAGAAATGAGGAGGACTATAATTAGTAGAGCAACATGCTTTGAGGAGTGGGTAATGGGGTGTAGTTCATGGGACAGTTAAGGGAGACAATGGCCCTTAGGAGGGCCGTGCCCCTGGGAGGTTTTGCCAAGTCTAAATAACATGTTTGTTGATGTATCTTCTAACCAGCAAGTGGGTGACTTTTCCACTTTCCATTCTCAAATTGCATATTTTTTTCTTTTAAAAAACTAGTTCACAGCCTGCAGTGCTTTGACACTACATTGTTCTTCTTTACAGGCTTTTCTTGTCCATCCACAAAGGCCAGAATTGGTTTTGCTGTGTACGACTGTGAGATTTAGTTATGATACTGTTTTTGACTGGAGAGAAGGGAATAGATTCTCTGCCCCAGCTTACCTCTGCAGCCCAGGCTGTCTTCCCAAGGCAGGGATACTGTTCTGGTTATCTCATTCCCTGTAAGAACTGAGCTCTTCTTCTGTTCTCAAAGACAAGGGGTCCTTTTCCATTGCATTCATTTATTTTGAGTGGCGGCAGTGAAATCCAAATCTGCTTTTATGTTTTGATAGGACTGGATGACAGAGCCATCATCTTCAGGGGAAGAAGGCTCAGATAAAGCAGCTCTGGGTTCTCATTCCTGCATTCTTCCCTGCACAGTGCTTTGTCTGTTGTGGTTGAGACGTAGTGTATAAGGAGGCAAAAATCAAGATTCCCGAGCAGGCTGCAAATCAAACAAACCATTTCTCAGTTTCCTGCCTTTTTTTCCTCCCCAAAGGATACAAAGACATGGAGAAAGCCATGCGAAAACTGATTTGCATTTCCATTAAAACCAGATAAAAACAGAAGTGAAAGTTAATATGCAGCTCTTTAACAAAGCTGAGAGAATGACAGCATCACCATTAGGATCACAGAAAATAAAGGTCAACATGCAGAAAATATCTGGATGTCAAATCAATGGAAGTTATGCAGAAGATGACCTGTCCATCCTCAGGTTCGCTTTCTGTGTGCATCCTGATTCATGCAATTTCCCAGTATTTAGCTATGCACATGGTTTTTAATCTTTTTTTTTTTTTTTTTTTTTAAACTGAGTTAGGCTGGAAATACTGTGCATTCCTTTCAAGAAGTTTTTGCTAAGAATGCCTGGTGTTCAGTGAATAATAACGATCAATAACAGGAAATGAAGTGTAAGAGTTCTCTGTTTCTTTGTCTAATTAACCCTGAGAATTAGCTCCCTGTGTTACCGCTTTCTCAGACAGGATGAGTGAGGAGCACAGGTAGCATTCGTACTGACACGGTACAAGAAGCTTAGAACATGTTTTGATGGCTCTTTAGTATTTTGGATCAGTAGTACTTTTTTGGCAGCATCAGATGTGGGGAATGCATAATCCTTCTGAGCAGCCAATTAAAATAATGACTTGGATGGCAAGTTCCTCTACTTTTTCCTCTTGTGTATGGCTGTACCCTTCCTATCAAAGAAGTTGTATCTTAATTGGCAATCCCCCCTGCATCTGCTTGCTCCATCACCCCCTACAGAGAAGCGCAGTGCTTAATTAAAAGGGAGTTTGTGTTTGTTTATCTCTGGAATTTCACTTGTGCTTTTGTAGATGTTTCAAAGGCAGATGAGTTTATAGAGACCTTACTAAGTAATTAATCCTGTAATATTATTACTTTAGGAAAAGAAAAAAAAAGCTGAATTCATTTGAGATGAGAAGCAGCCCTGAAGTTGTCAAGCTTCGTATGTGTGTTGGAAGGAGGAGTGTGGAGAGACCCATCAGAGGAGCCAGTCTTTCTAGGAGGGTGATACGACCACCACGAAAAGTGAAGTTCTTGCTGCACCAGTCCTCTAATGTGTTTCTCCCTCTGAATGAGAGGCTGCTCCTGGAAGTGGCAAGATTGACCTGCCTCCAGAGAAATTTTAGCCTGTGGCCACTCAACAGAACCCTTACATTGGGGAATGTTTTACAGTCATGAGACAAACTGAAGCTGGCATCTCATTACTTGTAAGCCTATAGTTTTATAACTCGGGTCTCGGGCTCTTTGGAGTTACGTGTCATCTTTAACTCTCTAAATTACTTGCAGAGGACTATGCGCTTTTGTCATCAAAATTTTAATTAAAATCACTGCTGAGGTGTGATGGGATCCCCTGAGACACATGTGAGTTTCTTCACATGGCTTCAGATACCAGTGGTCTGGAAAATACTGCTTTTCATTTTAAGAGAAAATGAGTCAATGAGGTTCTCGGGACATGCATTTTCCCAATGCCGTATCTTTTTTGCTACTTCATGTCCTTCCTCTTCTGTTCAAAGGAAGGCACGTTGCCAGCGATCCACTGGCTGGACGTTGGGAACTGCTCACAGCACAGTTCATCCTCCCAGGGTCTTGCTAGGATTGCACTGACCTTGGGCTGGAAGAGCTGCTGCTGTACCCGTCTCTTCTCAGGCCAGGTTCTGCTGCAGGGCTCAGCTTCTGCCGCGTAAGATGTTATATCACTTCAGTTCTCTGTGAAGCTGAGGAGTGGTTAGTATTTCACACCACTGGGCTTTAGAAGATGCTTAAAATCCGTTGCTAAAACGTCTAATCATTCTGACTTGGGTTTCTTCCCCCTCTTTTTTATTGCCCCTGCCAGGCTTTAGCCAGAAGACTGCTTAGAACAGTTGCTTATTTGCCAAGGCTGAAATAAGGGCAGTGTGAGTGCAGTTGGGACTGGTAACAGTAGCACATACATATTTCATATAACCATGAGGGACAATGTTGTGTTTTATCTCACGTGCAACAATGCTAATGTCTCGTGATCAGAACTGTGCTACGTAAATGGATAAGGAGTAGTGGTCCCTAACTGTGACTGCTCTGACATTGTTTGAAATGTGTGCAAAGTTAGAAATTTCATTTGAATAGAAAGCTGCTGAGTATCTGGGATTGACTCAGTGATGTTCTTTCACATCTACTTGCCGGGTGCTTGGCAGAAAATAGTGTGGTTTGGTCCCTTCTAGACTTTGGCAGTGCTGAACCATGAGCACAGCATGCTCAAAGGAACAAAAATAAAAAACAAATATTAATTGAATTTATGCTCGTGGTATGGACCAGAAATAAAGCTGCTGGATGGATTGCTGGGAGTTGCAGTACTTACCCTACCTCCACTGGCTCATTAAATATGATGAACCTAAACAAAGAAGGTCACTCTCTTGCTTTCCCTCAAGTTCAGAGTGATCTGCCTGATGTGTGGTCGGAGTGGGGACTGGAGCATGAAGTAGAAAGTCTTTGGATATGTTGTACTCTAAGCTCCATTTCTGCTCCCCTGAGCTAGAGGCTTTAACTGCATGTCTAGTGTAGTTACTGCAGAGGCAAACCAGTCCCTCGATGTGCTTGCTCGGGTGGGGGAGGAGGAAGTCAGAAACTGAAACATTAATTGCCTGACATTGTGGTGGTATTTTTAATTTGTTTCTTTGTTTGTTTGATTTCTGGCATTTGGAGGGAGAGGGTGTAAAGAGAAGCTCTTTTGGAGTGGCAGAACTACAAAAGGAATAGGAAACCATCAAACAAATGGATTTTCTGTTTGCTCTGTGTACTCTCCTAATGAAACTGAAAAACACACATTAGGCTCATGAAGATGACCAGTGAAATTGTCTTGACAAAGATTCCTGCAAGGAGATCAAATTAAGTAAGTTAGGCAAGAGTGACTGGAAAGACCCTACCAATTACCAGCTTCCCCAACGTCCTTACTTAATTTTCTCACAAGCTAATGTGAGAGGAGGAGGAGGAACACACTTTCATCAGAATGCTGCACAGGAGAACAGGGTTGCTATTAAAAGCCCAATAATGACTTGTATCAGTTTATGCAGATTTGCACTGCTGGGTTACTCTGTGCCTGGCACTTGGCAAAGCACAGATAACATTTAAATCAGGCAGTAAGTGTAATTAAGTACTACCCTTCAGCGCATCTCTCCTTTTAAGACATTTTTATACACCGTGATTTAGAACATGACAATTGGGTGAGATTAAAGCAGCAAATTGTGCCTATAAAACAAGCCCCGAGAATAGCAAGGGACTGTAAAATTTTATAAAGGGAATACAGCACATGCCTCCAATCCGATAAAACTTTTGTGAGCTGGGAGATTAACTGTGAAATACAAATAAGATGATACAGTATGCGTAGCATTCAGATAGTAAATTGCATGTTATTGTAACAACTTATTTCCTCTACCCAGAAGATTTCTTACTTAACTTTTCCAGAAAATCTCACGACATGAATGATTCATTAACTACTGGAGGTATGGTGAGAAGGTAGGAAGTCAGACAGCAGTGATATCCCTCTAAAGAAAGCAATAGTGTAAGTGTAGTGCAAAAGATCATCTGTGCTGAAACATATGCAGTCAAGCTTGTGATTGGTTTCTTCCCCAGCTTCAGGTGAGTTGTGTTTGCAAAAGGAGAAAAATCCTTACCTTATTTCAGTTCCTTAATAAGACCCATAGGAAGGTTTTCTTGGGGAACAAAAACGTTGCTTTATGTGGAAAGTCTAACACGCCTTCTGCGGTACTTGACAGTGTTCGGCTGTTTGGTTTCTGCTGCACTTTGAATGCATCTGAGCATCTTCCTCAGCTGCACCTGGCACATCTTAAAGAAAAGGCTCTGAGCCTTCTAGAAGCAGATTCTTACTTGGTTTGCAATTCTCAGACCTGGTGGGCCGCAAGTCACCTCGACAAATCACACTGAAGTTGTCGTCACTGATAGCAGCTGAAAGGCAGAAACTCACTCGATACCGCTGCTCTCAGTGGCTTCTGCTGTTCATGAACTCTTGCCTCTGTGTTAAGTCATTGCCCTTCACAGTATTTCTTACACTAGTCCTACGTCATTCAGTGTTGCGCTGTTGTTTTTTTTTTAAATCGATTAACATAATTGTCCTTTATTAAGAGGCATTGAGTCTAAATGTATTCAACTGAAATGTCTGGTGAAGGGATGCAGAACCCAAAAGCCTGCTTGTTTCTTCCCAGCTGCATTAGTTGTAGAGAGAAATTGTGTTGCTTTTTTGACCACTGTATGTCAGTCACGTTAGAGGAAAGATTGTGCATATGGAATGGGGAGGAGGATGATGGCAGGCTTCCTTACTGTCTGATATTCTCTGACCACCTTTGCTGTGCATAAGAAAACCTAAACAACTTTAACACTTAATTTGAATGATGTATGATATAAGGAAATAGCAAAAATGGAAGAAGAGGTTTAAATTATTCTGGAGGACAGTATTACTATTCTGTAGTAGGACAATAGAGTTTTAAATGCTGAGCAGGCACTGCATTATGAACAAAATCTAGTGCCAAGCCATGGACAAATAGCAGAGTGAGGAAGGAAAAGGAGAAGAAACAAATGGGAGCCTCTGATGAAAATGCAGCTGCACTGACAGCTAACCATTTCGTGGGCACGTGTCACGCTTGGCCCTTGTTTTGATAGAGGGTTGTTTACACACTGTGTGTTGGTTTTATGCTTGACTTCGTTTTGACTTTTTGATTTATTATTTGGTGCTGTATTTATGTTTGAGATTGTTTTGATATTGTTAGGGAGATGTCAATACTTCTGAATCAACATTAAAAAAGTTCTGGTATATAGAAATGTTGACCTTTTCTTCTTGCTTGGTTTGAAAAGTCAGTTCAAAATGGCAAGGTTTCGTACAGAATGGAAATTCCCTTTTCTGTGAGAGGCAGGTACTCGCAGCCAAAACGGGTGCTCTTGTCCCACTAGTACACTGTTCCCATCTTTCCTCACACCCTGATCTCCCAGGGAGGATGGGAATTTGCTTCTCCATCTCTTGTTGCTACTGGATGCCCTGGAAGGTCCCGGATTGGTTTACTGCCACAGCTCTTGCTGCGTTCGCCTCAAATCACAGTATCATTGGCTTGCTGAATCAAACCAGAACAGTTAAAACATTTCAAAACATCTGTAGGAAGTCATTAGCATAGAAAAGATTTTTTGACAATGGAAGTCCCAAATATTCAAGACGGTGTTATGACAAGCTGTCAGTGAACAGCGTGTTGCTCCTGATCCTGATGGGAAGGCAGCTGCCTCTCGCACCCATTGCACCGCGTCTGCTGCAGGCAGAGCCCTGATGAACTTCAGACTGGATTTCAGTGCACACTGTCTGATTTATCTTGGACTCTTGATTTGCCCAGTAACTGAGTTCACAGCTCACTGTGGTGATGCTTATGGGAAATTTTTCCCCATGCAATGACACTGATACCAGTCTTTGCCCATCCTACCATCCATGCTGCTTTCCCGAAATGAGTCCTCAGTCTTCCATTAGACGTGTTCTGTCTCACTGTTTTTGATGAGGATGAACTGGTCTTTGGGATTTTGCCTCTACTGTTCATATGTATTTTAGTGCCTACAGTCTGTACCAGAGAATTAGGCATGGAGCCCATAGTGAACTTTCTGGTGAACTGGACCATAATTGAAACTGCAGCCTGAAGGTTGCCTACACTGACTTATTTGACTGAGACCAGAATCCTTTAGTACTTAATTTTTTCTCTGTTCTCCCCCCCCC
>JANZLQ010000044.1:13406183-13424727 GCA_026212715.1 Elanus axillaris | reverse complement strand
TGATTAGTGGATGATCTCTCCTGTCCTTATCTCGACCCACAAGCCCTTTGTTATATTTTTTCTCTCCCCTGTCCAGCGAAGAGGGAGGGGGGAGTGTTAGAACGGCTTTGGCGAGCACCTGGCGTTCAGCCATGGTGAAACCCACCACATCTATATAGAAGCATATTTCATGATCTTCAGCCGAAACATGAAGTAAAACTGCTCTTACAGTTGGTTCAAAATAAATGGCTATCTTCTATTATTATCATCATCATCATCAAACTTAGGCTGAGTAGTCAACGCTTCTGGGAAGTAAAGTTTGCTTAAAAAAACCACTCTCCTTGAATGTGGTGAAGACTAAGAATCAGGCCAGCAAAACCCTTAGCACGTCTGTACTTAATGCCAAATCAAGGAGACCAGACCATTTCTTCTTTTCTTTATCAGTGAACTTGTATCTCCATTGCTATAAGTTAAACAGGTCATTCTTGTCTTATCCTCGGTGCACACAGGGACCAGCTGTTCTTCCTCCTCATTTTAATCACTTCACGTTTGATGATGGCTCTTGCATGCTTTCCTGGTCTTCTCTTTTCTACACTGCTTATTTGATTATTGGTTTCATTTAACAGGAATGTTTCATTTAACATGTTGGTGCATTTGGAGTGCTTTCTACTGTGCTCTCCCTCATTTGACTAGATCTGTTTAATGAGCAGTGTATAAAACTGAACCACTGTCTGCCACCTAAAGTTGCCTCAGTGCTTGGGAGATAAAGATGTTTTGACATGAAACATGGCTTAGATGGCTTCTGTGTGGTGTTTGTGGTAGTAGTGCTTCAAACATGATCTTAAGTACTGTTAAGATTTTGACCTGTTATAGCCTAAAGGCACAGTATTGCATATCCTCTTGGTAGGAGAGGGTATACAGAAACCTAAATATCAGGTGGGAAGCGAGTATGTCTTTAAAATCGAAGCACCCCTGTCTTCTATGCAATATAGACCAGGAAAAACTTAGCAGGCAATTCTGGTATTGGGTTCACAATTGCTGGCTGAGCCCAGACATGGCTTTCCAAAACGCATCTACTCACTGTTTAAACCCATGCAGTGAAGAAATATCTCCAAAAAGAACATTTGAAAAGGGAGAGGGGGAGGCCACCTAATCGTGGCAATTATTCTGTGCCTGTCTGTACCCTTTGGGGTCTCTTAGGACAAGCGGCAGCATGTTAGCAACTAGACTGATCATAAGCTGAAGAGAAATGGACATTTTTGAGCCAAGATAGCAGAACTACAAGTATGTTTATTTTTGGAACGATTGTAATGCCAACTGGCAGCACAAACTTGGCTAGGTTAAGGGTCTGGTGCGGCTGCAATAAAACATAAGGATACTGAATTTAGCAAAGGAGCAACAGGAATTATCATTGGTGGTATTGCTGGGGAGTGCAGATGCAGTCTGGCATTTTATCAGCATAATCTTAGTTTGAACTTCGTGAATAAAATTTAATATAGGGAGCTTGGAATAGCTGGTGCTAGATTTATACCCCGAGAGCAGGTACATTTAATTTCAGTAAGTACATTGCACTCCTCCTCTTCATTTGTGTAATTTGAATGTTAACTGTTTAGTATCCATCAGTTTTTGATCTTTCAGAAAATTTCCCTGGCATAAATTAGATGTTATGATATTTTCTTCCTGTGTATCATTCTCCACAAATGAGAACGTGGATTAGTTTTCGAGCTACTGGTTAAATGTTTCAAGTGGAAACATTCCTCATTACGATTCTTCAAATTAAAAGAAAGTGCTTGTGCTGTGCCATTCCTGAGTCTAGAAAATTATTAGCTGCAAACTGAGAGAAGAAATAACCCATGCAGTTACGTTACCACATCCAAATTCCACATGAATAGATCTGAGAAATCAAAATGGCAAAGGGAAATATGGCAGAAATAAGGAATGATGTTGAAAAGTCTGAAATGGTGAAAATGATTTGACGTAAGTTCTTGTGAGTTGTTTTGATTTTTTCTTTTTTTTTTTCTTAAAGCTCTATTTGCATTGATATTTTAGCTTGTGTAGAAGCTGTATTTGGCAATACAGTCCTCAGCCACCAAAGCAACTCCCTTCCAACCTTATTTCCTTTGTAACAATCGTTTCCTTCTATTTTTTCTCTAATGCCTTACTGCTTCCAAGAGCTTTTTCATCTGGATTGATTAAAAAAACAAATCCTAAAAAGTTTTTCGGTAGTATATAATGCAATTTTTGGGACTTGGTGCTGATCTAAATCCTCCCCAGCTGAGAAAATTTGCCATTTATTTTGGAGAGTTTTCTTCAGTCTGTTAAATGACAGCACATATTCTGATGTGTTTGAGTGTGTTTCTTTATTTTTTGCAGGATTAGTGATTTGCAGGATACTGTTTTTCAGTAACGATCCTATTTTTTTTGTTGGATGAACTGAGGAAGCCCAGGCAGCGGGGAGCAGGACAGAGGTGCGATGCCTGGACAGCCCTTCCTGCCAAAATCTTGTGGCTGTAGATGTGCTTGCTGTGGCATTGGCTCATTGGGAAGGTCTGTGAGGTTGGACCAGGGACTTCAAATCTCAGTGTTGCTTACCAGGTCATATTTCCCCTAATTTTGCAATAGGCTTCAAACAACTTGGTGTACCTAACTAGCAACTGAGTAAAGAGAAAGGAATAATTCCTGTCTGAACCGTTATATCCTCTTCCCAGAGTAATGAAGCTAAGTAGTCTGGTGATAAAAATAGGAGACAATACAGAGGATCTGCTGTGCAGTAGACAGCATATAGAACCATGGTGCTTAGCTTGGGCCTCCTTCTGTGCTTCAAATTATCATTTTAATGACTCAACTGAAAGTCTCTGAATTATGATGTCCCTGCCCCAAATTCTCCTGTAGCTTGGGTTGGTTTCTGATGCAAGTAGTAGCTGTGATTTTTCTTTTTAAAAGAAAAATGTCCGGACATGTTAGATTGGCAGCATTTGTGTATTGTTTGTTTATCAAAGAATGGAGTCATATTGTTAGATTTTTATTCTGATGTGTTCTTAGTAATTTATGTTTGATTATGATTAATATGGGTCTGCACAGTGAGAAGTGAAGAGGGAATGGTGGCATGCTTTCAGTGTGCTGTGCCGTGCTGTCCAGATGAATACCCTTGGGCCTGCCAAGATCTACTGTCGATGGGGAACTTGACATCTACAGTGTTAGCAGGTGTTTCTGTGCGGAGCACTTGCGGGCTGGCTGAGGGATGCAGGTCCGTGATTAACTGGAAGGCACTGCAGTCACGACGCATGTGTCACAAGCTGAAAGCTTGACTCCGAGCTGCTGCTTAAATCTGTTTCCAAATTCACAATGATTCTGTGAAGCTCTAAATCCCACCAATTTCTTCGGGTGTATTCCTCTTCAAAATTTTGAGCAACCTTCTCCATGAGTCAGTGGAGCTGAGCAGATTGCTTGAGGATGAGACACCTGGCTGGATCTCCTCCAGAGCAGAGAGGACTGAATCCTGGCAAAGTTTCCCTCATCTTCACTGGGAAGACAGTTGAATGCTCAGGGAGTTTGCAGCAGTTCTGGCCCATCGTTAAACAGGATGATCAGAAACAGGAGGAAGCTGCTCATGGACTAGAATCCCAAACAGAAGAACCGTACAGTCTTAAAGAAAGGAGGATTGCACACCCTGAAGGCAGAGTGGTAATATTTAGGAAAGATAATCAGCTTTTGTATGTTAGCCATCATCAGCCCAGAGGGGAACAATTTTTGCCATTCACCTCCACTTCAACCAGTAGGTATCAGTGTATGGATTTAATTGTAGTTCAGTTGATGAGGACATTAGATAACTGAAAAGCCTGTAGGTACAGCTCACACATTTCAGGTTAAAAGAGCAGGTTTTGTAATATCCCCACCTAGCTCTTCTTACCTGACAAGTTCTATAAAATTATTTTTAGACTCTTGAAGGCTTCACAGTCCTCTTCATATGCAAGGCAAGTTCTTTAAGCAGACCATTTTCCTAATGATGGCTATGTTACAGCATTCTGCTTTCAGTTCCAAAATGCACAGGGCTCAAAAAAAAAAGAATGCATTTCAACTGTTTTCCGTATGTTTTAAATTGATTATTGGTACCTTTGAGCATTCTGGAAAAAGACTTTCTCTATAGTGCAGGATGGGGAAGAGAAGAAAAATACTTAATAATGAAAAGTTCCTGTGAACCCAGTAACAGTACGTGGCAGCTTTTTTTGACCCCTTCTAACCCACATCCCTGTGCTTTTATCTTTCTCTTAGATTCCTCTCTTTTCTTCGGTAAAGCTCATCATAGGAAGAGTGGAGGAGATATCTTTTGTAATGTAGATCTTTGAGTGAGGGGCTGGGGGGGAAAGTGGTGTGGGATGTGTGCCATGTTGGAGGATCAGCTCTGGTTTTATAACAAGTTTGCAGTCCTTTTTAACCCTGTGAGTTACTGGGTTTCAGAAGTCAGTGCATGTGGACATCATCCTCGTGTTTAATGGCTCAGCCTGAGTGGTTAGAGATTCTGTACTGGAAGACTATTGCTGGTTATATTTACTTATAGTCCATGGTGGAACCTGTTTTTCCAATGCAGTTATTGCTCTTTCTGATATCCTGGCATCCATGACCAAAGTTTTTGTTTCCTTGTGCTAAGTCTTGTCTTGGTGCACACCGAGAGATGCTCGCTTCTTTTTATAAAGTGTGTGGGAGGAGTGGTGGAGAAGATGCCTTGTCCAAAGCTGGTCATTGGCAAGCCAAACTCACTTCAGTTAAAGAAGTCACTTATGCTGGTGGTTGTGGGAACGCACTGAAAAAAAAACATGGCCAAATAGCAAAGCTCCTTAAATGACTGAGGTCATTTATTTCCCGTGAAATGTTGCACGCACAGCTGTCCTTCAGCTAGACAGCTCCACTGGCAATATATTGTGTTTTCCGCTCGGAGAGTGTGCAACCGCTGCGTCTCCAGAGCCCCAGCCGCTGGTCAGGGAGGACGGGGTTCTGCTGCGGGGTCGGTCCCGGAGAGGAGCTGGTCTGGTGCAGGTGCAGGTTCCCAGATAGATCCCAGCATCCCACCCTGTGTTCCACCGAGGTCTTTTTGTAGTTGCTGCACTTTCTTTCCCTGCCTTTTGGCATGCTTAAATCAAATTAAAGGTAAGAGCAGAGCTCCAGGAGACTTCTGGTTTAGGTCTGGTTCTTCATCATTTAGAGTCTAAAATGCCCTATAGGAAACTAATACTTTATGTAGACCAACTGCAGTCCCATTTGCGACACAGATAATAATAAACCCTTCCCGAGATTAGTGAAGGTTCCTTTCTGAATTAAGGTATCACTTTGGGGAAAAGCTGTCTGTCTTCACTTGCTGTTGTGCATAGTCAGTGTCTCTTCCAGCTTGGATTTCTGCCAGAGCTCTGGCTCAGGGCTTTCTCCCGACCCTTACAGATTCTTACTAATGTTGCTTGGGTTGCGCATGGAGAAACGGCGGAGTGCCCTTTGCAAGGGGCAGGTGGGGACTAATAAGCTGTAGTAAGAGAGTATCCTGCAAAGGTTCAGTTTATCAGGACAATATTGAGAAATGGAATAATGATGCATCTGCTTAAACCGTGGATGTGCTTTCTTTTAAATATAGCTGTGGTAACTTGTGCTAAGAATTGCTCTTCTCCCCCTCTTTTCTCTGCTTATTACAGGTACAAACTTGGAGCAGTTCAGTCTAGCATCTCCTTGGATAAGTATCCAGCCTCTAAAATGAAAAAAACCCACAACAACCAACCAAACCAAACGAAACCCCACCCTCTCACACTGTTTGACTTGTAAACTTGCCTCACACCTCAGCCTCTTCCCTGAATCTTTTCCCTGGGGTGATTCTGCAGTTTTGAAGCTAAGGCTGTTGAATGGTTTTTTCCTTTCTAGAAGAGGTGTACCAGTTCCCAGCTGCACAGTCCATGAATAATGCATGAGGAGTTTGTTTGCTTGTGCGTGGGAGAAATATTTGCTTCCCGTTCAGCATTGGTCTTGTCCTTTCTCTTGCATGTGAACTTTTTTTCCTCTCCTCTGTCTTTTTCTTTGAACATCTGAGCAGGACATGAATTCACTCGCTTTTGCCAGTCAGGGGGATTTTTCAAGCTCAGTGTTTAACTTACTTCTGAGTTTGGCTTGATAGCCATTTTCTCATGCTAAACTGTTGTTGTGAGCATTGAAACACGGCAGTGGTGTTGAGCAGGTGTCTCCCAGTGGCAGTCCTCACTGGGGAATGGGGGTGATTGAAGAGCATCTAACCAGTGAAAATGGATCAGAGGGCCATGGGAAAGGGCTGTGGGTACAGGCAATGCTACCACAAGGACCATAGATATGTTACTGGTTTCTTTTTGGCCTCGTGACCAATGCATGTTGCAGGCACTGGTATGCCTTTGAAAATCAGGTTGGCTGACTCACTGGGAGATCCACCTGCATTCCAGCATGTGGAATCAGCCACTTTTCATTTAGGTGGTAGTCTAACTTTGGTGCGAATGGAAGGAGACTGTGACTTTAGAGCTGAATGAGTTGGAGAACTCATTTTTTATTATGTGCAGAATTAATTTGATTGATCATATTTGACACCAGTCAGGGAAGACAGAGGCATTCAGGCTGAGAGAGCAAGAACACATTCCAGGCTTTTTTTCTCTTCTATATCCTCTGAATATGATGAATGTTTTTTCTCTCAGCTGTCATAGTCTTCTAATGAATGCTTCTCCTTCATTACATCTTTGAAAATGAGGTTCTCTCTGTAACACAATTCACAGTTTAAAAATAACTTCTGTGACGTACTTTAATGGTGGCAATTTCAAAGCCCATGGTGCTTAGAAGAAGCTTCTAATTGAGTAATGAAATGTGTATGGCACACATGGAGAAGAGAGGAGTAGCTGGAATCAGCTTATTTTTCCTTTCTTGTCTCTTGCTTCTTCGGCTATTTCTGGTATCTTCCCCTTTTAATTGCAGGGCAGAGCTGAGAAATGCAGAATTGTAGTTGTCATGAAACTAGAAGAAAAGGTCTGTTTCCATAATCTTGTAGCTTCTTCTGTTGCAGAAGCCTACTGAAATCACTGCATCCTCATTTCAGAAATGAAAAGTATAGTCTGCTTCATCTCTAACTGCTGTCAAATATTTAAGCTTTCCTTTTCCTAGCACTTATTCAGAACACATTTTCAGTTCAGCTAGGAATGTTATTACTAACTGATGAACAAGCTTGAATACTGAACGTGGCGAACGATTGACATTTTTAAAGTTAATCATAGAAACTTTTCATCCAGAAGATGCTGAGGCTGCTCGGGATGCTGATATACCATCTGACACTGGCAGCGAAGAGCGCTGTACAATGTCAGTTCAAGATGAGTGGCTATAAAACAGCAAAAAAGAAATATGATTCCCATGACACTAAGTCGTCATTTGAGCCAGGCAGGCTTCCCTGACTGGGAGACTACTAACAAAAGACACATTCTTGCTAATACCTACACACTCAAAGTGCTGTAGTTTGAAGAACTTTTCTTGCACAAAGTTTAAAATACAGCATCGGTAAGAAACTGTCCAACTAATGAAACAAATTGCATCAACTGTTGTTTTTGTTGTGTTTTTTTTTTTTTTTTCTTATTGTGAGAGTGTATTTCTGGAGAAAGAAGGAAGACTGATAACAGCTTTAGCAAAGAGGGTGTGGATTTAGGTACAATTTATAATACTGGGTATGGTGATGAATGATTTGCAAAAAAGCCGTTGCTGGGTTTAGAAACGCAATTCATTCAAGGGGAATTGGTCTCCTAAACCCATTTCTTTCTCTTGAAATGCTATGCTTTGATTTCTGAAACCTTGCTCAATGCCTACGCTGCAGGCAGTGCTGTGGTTATAGCCATCCTGTGCTCTGCTAACCACGGCACTGAGACCTGGCTCCTGTTTTCTTGACTCAGATTTAGCACTTTACTCTTTGAATAATTGAATGGTTTTCAATGTATGTAGTAGAGGTGCTGAATTTTCCCAAGCTCCCATCAGCAGGAATGGCAGAAGTCAAGTGGAGGACTCCAGACTGCTTTTGCTCATCCTCACTGCTTGTGGTGGGACAGCCCAGTACTAGGAAGTAGCAAGCAAGATTTTCCTTCTTGAACGCAGAATTTACACTGGCTTTCTAGCTGTGACTTGCTATGATTTCCTTTCCCTGGGTTCCTGTTACTTTGCAGGCAACCCCAATTCTCCTTATCTTTTATTCCTTTTGACTTTGAAATTCTCTTTTGTTCTTGAAGAGCTTCCTTCAAATATAGGATATTTTCTGCTGGGTGAGATTGTTTAGCGGAGAGCCTTGTCAGCTCTAACCATGCTCGCAGCAGATGCTACCTCAGGGGGCTGTGGGCTTAAGAGTTGTTTACACACACTTCAGATCTACTGATCCTGCAGCACTGAAGTGGGAAGAGTAATTGAAAGGGTTACACTCGTGCTTTACAATGTCTTTTTTTAGCGTGCACTGGAATGAGCTGCTTCTCTGATACAGGTGATGTTAGGAGACAAGCGGTTACAGATCCCAGCACTTTCTAGGGTAGCTGTTTTCCCCTTAATTCCCATTTTGGTGAAAACTGCCCTATTATGAAAACCAACTTTATTCACAACCCTCTTCCAGTATTGTGTAATCGCTTCATCTGTATTTAACCTTCATCTGCTGAGATGCTTGAAAAATATTTTGCTGCAGTGACTGGAGTGGTGGTAAGATGGGAAGCTTTTAGATGGTGTTCCAAATGGCTTTTCATGTTTCGTACAGCCTTGCTTGATGCGAGGACTATAGGTCCTTGCAGAAGCTAATACATGATCCACTGCCACATTTTTTGTACCTAGGTAGTGGTCCCCTAGGATTAGCAAAGATTCATGTCTAAATTATGCCATTTCCATGGGAATTCCTGCCTCTTCTTTGTCCTTGTTGTTCTTCCATAGAAAGAATTCTCTTTAGCTGGCCTCTTGCTTGTGGTTCTCGGTGTAAGATTCTCTTCAGCTGATTGTACAAGCATGGGAAGAATCTCTCTGTTCCTGTGGGTTGCAAGTATTTCTCTCAATGAAACAGCGGGCTTTAAATCTATTAATAAACATTGTCCTTATGTTGAAACAAGTGCTCAGTTGCAAAGGATAGATTGCCTTTTTTTGGGTTTGGCTTCTCTGCCTGTGAACTCTGAAACAATCTAATTTGTAACAGTATTGTGGAGACTTTTGGTGGTTAATTACATCCCTTCTGGAGGCCAGCAACTTTGAGGTTGTTAATATTCTCAATACTATTTATGAGCTCAAATACGTAGAAGGAACTCAAGTACAAATCTCAAATACATAGAAGGAACTCAAGTACTCAAGTACCCCCCAATGAAAAAGCCACAAACCCTTGCCTTTGGCTTATAGAAAACATTCCTTTTTTTTTTTTTTTTTTTTAACCTTCTAGAGATGTCCTAAGATCTTTTTTTGTATTTAATTTCATCAGCTTAGGAAAGTTCCCACATTGTGACTCAAACAAACAATATCCTAGACAGCAGGGTAACAAATCTAAAGGATTAATAGATATTTCTGGATTTCAAGCTTTATAATTCAACGCTTGTTGGTTCTTTGGTACTTTTATCTGGCCATACTGAGCATCTTTAGTCAACCTGTTCTTCTGTCAGATTCTCCTGGGCTGTGTGGGATTTGCTGAGCGCTTTCAGTAACAGTGACGCTACTATATTTCTGCCCTGGTATTCTGGGAGGTTTGTTTGAGGGCATATCTTCCAGGAATTTTATACAAAAGGCAACAAAAAGAACACTTATCTTAACAGAGCCACAACTTCACTGTCAACTATAAAAGAAGAGCCAACAGATTCCAACTTAGATTAAAAGTCAGCTGTGAATAGAGGCAAATATTCCCGTAGGCACAGGGCATCTCTCTGAAGAGAAATTTTTGAAAATGCAAATGGCTGAAAGGGAGTTGAGTGTGATTACTTTGTATTTCACAAGCACTGTGGTTTCGTACGCCCCAGGTCAGCTCTTATGAGATTTGCCGAAAAGATTTCTGGAAGACCTATGGCAACGTTCCACATGCCATCTTCAAAATCCTCTTGTTTTCATTGCAGGCAGATTCACTCTTGTGAAGGACTCCTTTGGGGGAATGAATAACAGATGCCAGAATGGCCCCCTCATGCAGCATGACAGCACAGGGCAAATATTGGAGAAGAAGAAAAGCAACTTTTTTTTTTCTTTTTTTTCCCTCCCAGCTCAGAGCTGTCACGTTAGCTCTTCCAGTTGTGATGTCCTGTCAAGGATGCCTTCACATCTTAATAATGCCAAATGTCTTTTGACCATAACTTATATATGTAGGTGGGGGGTAATAATCAATTCAGACTCACTCAATCAGCTAGATGAAGAACAATTGACCTTTCAGGAAAAGCCATACAATTAGAGGCAAACTAAATGAAGTAGCAGACAAGTAGAGTGGAATCGGAAAGCAGCATATTTGCATTGGATATGAGTAAGAGGATGCTGGGACTAGGGTTCTCTCCATCTTCAGGCAGAGAAAATGCATCCAAAATCTACTTTTCAGGAGGTGGGTTCGCCACAGCTGTCTTCTCAGAAGAGTGGGATAGAATTAATGACTGTCCTCCTTCAATTTTACTGATAAATCCATGTGCCAATGGAGAAACCAGTCGCACAGATGATATCATTAAACTCCCCATACTAATTGGCTTAACTTGACAAAATAGTTTCTTATGTCCCTACTTCACATTCAAGGCAGTCTAGAAGTTCACAGAAAGTTGTTTTTGTGACTTCTATTTGCCTGTCATTTCTTGCTTGGGGCATGGAAAATGAGGATAGATTTGAGGAGGATGAGCATAAGGAGGTGAGAGTAGAAGTGGGGAAAGCTGTAAGTTGGAGTCACCAGTTTAAAGACTCTGAGATTTGGCATAATGTAGAAGGCCAAAACGTTCTGACTCAAGCGAGCAGCACTGATTTCTTTCAAAGAGACTGTTGTGGTCCTGGGTTGGTAGGAGGGAAGGCAGGAGAAGCAAACAGCCAGCAGAGAGTCCTTCTGACAGGCAAGAGCATTTCCACTTGCAGGACTTAATGAGCAGAAAAATCATAGTTTAGCCTAGTAGTGGGCAGCACTGGAGAAGAAAAGCTTTTGAAATAAGACTTAGAGCAAACTGTTTGCAAAGATGCCATTAAAGTCTGGTCTTCAGTCCTGAATTTGAGGAAAGAGAAGGAAGGGGATGGTTTGAAGCAGTGGTCTGATGCCTTTAAGGATTTAAATTCAAAGGGGGGGTGGGGGCAAAGACAGAGGTTCACAAATTCTATTCATGACATTTTATCTCAAAATGTCAAGTACTAAAGCTGTGGAAATACTGCTTACATGGTGGATGCAGTACTGCGTAACTTAAGGCACTGGAGAGTTAAGGAAACCTGTACTTTCTGGCCTTTCTTTATGTAAAAATAAAAACTTTGGCAACTCTGTATGTACTGTTGAGTACATATGGACTAAATCTCAGTGCGAAGCCCTGAGATTTCAGGGACTGAGCAGAGATGCTCCCTATAGCACCATTCCTTCTGATCTCAGAGATTAACCTGTGATGGTCTTTGCTCTTACTCCTTATCCATTCTGTCCTTTCCTGAATTCTTGAGGATAAAGACTGATGCAGTTTTGTTCTGAAACCAGGGAATATATGTGTTTAGTTGGGTCATGTGAAAATGGTGAAGATGCTTATCTGTATTTCTACCACTGAGGGAATGGGCACCACTAAGTGTTGAAATGTTTAAAAGTTTGAACCAAGAAGCCTGGAAGGGTCCGAGCTCAGCAGACTTTGAGGTCTTGCATTCATCCTTGGGTTGTTTTGGCTAAGTTTTGGAGTAGGACAATTAGTCAACCCTGGCTGGCTTTATTCTTCATGCTGTGCACCTCTACAGGACAGCAGCAGTGTCAGTGTGGCGGACTGACCACTGCTGACATTTGCGTTGCTTTCCTGATGCTGCTAACAGATACAGCAGGAGCAAACGTGTTCCTGCGTCGCAGTCACAGCTGTGATGGTAGCACAGACACCTTTGAGAATCATTCCTGTGGGTGAAGGAGTTTCCTATGGGAACCAGTTTCCATGCTCATTATTTTCTCACTTTTATGGCTGTGATGTCATAGCTCAGTGCCATCATCAGTATAATTTTTGTAGATGAAGATGCCCAAAAGTTCCCGCACTAAGGTAATCCCATTTTTATGAGCGATCCCTTTGTCCGTGGTTATGGCCCAGTATTTGTCTCTTCTGATTTTAAACTCTGACCTAGAGGCAAAGGAGTCTTTTGTTTCCTCAGCTCTTTGGGACCCCATAGAATTCTGCCCACATTTCTATAGCATTGCATCTGAGAGAGTCTGGTCTGGAAATTGGTGCTGAAGGCTTCCCACCCACCCATCTTTTCCCCAGAGTTAACTGACCCCTGCACTGCTATCAGAGGGAAACTCCCCTCCAGAAATGTCGCTGGGTTGTCTGCAGGAATATTATTCAAAAGCAAGAAACGCATGGGACATGCTTTCCTAGTCTTGGAGGAAAGCCTATTTGCATCTACTGCATTAGAAAGATTGTTCGAGAACAGTTCATCCATGTGTAAAGTTGCCACCTATAATCCTGCCAGGGCTGAGGAGCTCTGGGAGATCTGCTGGCAACGGTGCCGGGGCTCTTTCATCCACCCAATTTTTTTTGGAGGTCAGAGAAGAGCAGATAGGTAGTTTGCTGGTCTGAACCAGTTCTTCTGCCTTGTTTTGTTTAACTAGCAAGTTTTCAGACTGCATACCAAACTTCTGGAGACAAAATATCAATACTGTGTAATTTAAATGGGAGAACTGAGCCTCCTCGCTCTGCAATTTGCATTATGCAAAACTCTTGAGATAAAGAGGGTGAGAGCACATGGTGCAGGCTCTCTCCTTTGGAAGCTCGTCAGCATGACAAATCACCTGGCGTACAGTACAATTTACAATGAGCCTTCCTAGTTGTTTACCTTTATATAATTACACAGCATGGCCTTTTTTTTTTTTCTTTTAAGGAAAGTACTGTGTGAGGCATTTTTGTTACTTTGAATTCTAACTTCACCAGCATTTTTTTCCAGTGTATCACTTGGAGGAAAAAACCCTGCACATTTTCTCTTGGTCAAAGTAAAGTAGGTGCATTCATTATAGCAACTCAGAGGATTATGCATAATTGAATTTACATATTTTTCTCAAGGTAAATATTTCATTGCTTTGGTTTTGTTTTTTTTCATTTCCCAGGAAAAAAATGATGCTAGTACAAGCAAGTTCCTTTAACCATTCTTTTCCATAAAGCATATGCTTCTGTATACCTTGCACAACTTGCCTTATGCTAACCTTGTCCCTACAGGCCAGCACTCTACTTAGAGATTGCAGTTCCTCAAGTTTTAAGGGGTTGTGTGTGTGTATACATGTGTACACGCATACACACACACACACAAAAAAAGAAAATCTTGGCTTTCACTTTAACTTTGAAAGCGCTTTGTTTTCTTTCAGCTCCAGCAAACTGCCTTGAATTGTAACTATATTGAATGCATTTCTATAGCACCTTCCCTGAGGGATCTAAAACAATTTTCTTACTACTGCTAAATGCTGAACTTTCCTTGTACACTGGCAAAGTAAGTAGGATACTGCTATCTTTGCTGTAGGGTAGAAAAATTAAGAAAAATGTTGAATGCAGCATACTGTTTGGAAGAGAAAGGGATAAGATTTTTAGCTCTCGGTTTTGAATATTGTTGTGTATTCACATAATCATACTTTTCTGGGAGAGAGGAATCTTTTTCTAGTTACAACATGGAACCTTAACGTGCCAAAATGAAGTGCAATATTTACACCTGTAGCAGCATAACTGCATTTTTGGTCAGTTTTGAGCATAGCCTTTTGATAGTGCAGGAACAAATGGGAAAATAAGGAAGGAATAGTAATAGGTATTTTTGAGCAAATATGGAGTGTGTTTCCTACTTGACCCCTGATCTGTTGTAGCTTAACCAGTCACACTGTGGACTCCAGCTTCTGAAAAAATTTTGTTTAAAAGACAATTCAGCAAGGAAAGGGGGAGAAAATGGCTCTAGTTCGCAGGTGCTTGTCCGCTGTTTAGTGGCGTAACCTCTGACCAAGGCAAACGGAGGTTGAAAACGAGTGAAGTCTGTTCATCTGTTGTGTCTAGCACAAAAGTTTCAATATGTGGTGGCAAGGACAGAAAATTTGCTTCCCAGAATTTGTTTTTGTTCAATTTCTAGTGTGAACTTTCTGTGTAACAAACAAAGGGAGACTGCAATGATATTAACCATCCTTTGGTGACTCTATGGTGGTTGTGTTTGTAATAAACTGTAAAAAGAAAGCTGACTACTGGAAGGTTGATGGCTAGTTTAATACACTGTAGTGGAGTCATTTTAAAATAATCCAAGCAAAGAAGGGAGATTTATATAAAAGTACATTTCCATTACTTGTGCCTCTGGCACACTAATGTCTCATCCAGCATAGCAAAACCCCAGCAACATTATTCTTGTTTCCTTTTGCAACATCCATAGCCTTTAGTGTTGCTCTCCTTTGTTAATTTTTGGAAGATTACTTGTTAATTAAGAGACATAATTGACTCAAATGTGAGTCTTGACTGAAGAACATAGCAGGAGTCTTGTGTTTGTTTTTATTTTAAAATAAAGTCTAAATTTTGAGCATGTCAATATTCAGTTAAAATTTTGATAAGCAGAGTGGGATGCAAGCTCATATATATGTCTTCATGGCAACAGCATTTCGTCTCTGTTTTTCTTAGCTGGTAACAGTGGAACACTAGGGCAAGTCTAATTTTTGGATCAGTGAAAGAATCCACTTTGAAGCAAGGAAACCAGGCTACAAGTTCAGTTAGGTTTTTTTTTTTTTCCTTTTTTTTCCCCAGAAGACTTAAGATCAATCTTTAAACACCACAGGTATGGCAGCATGTTTTAAACCCACTTTTTGTTATACTTTTCATAAGAGCTTAGCACCTGGTGAGCATGTAAGTGGAATTACTACTTGGAAAGTCTGGCTACTTGCTTTGGTACTGAAATAGAAGCAGCTTTCTTATAAAAATCTATCCCAAAGGGCCAAGACTTAAGTATTTCATATTCCTATTGCTTCAAATTGGAATTTTTCCTTTCTAAGGAGTTTGGCATTTGGCTTGCTTATAGAGCCAGGCGCTTCTTTTATGTAGGTCCATTAATTTTGATCCTGCTAAATGTGTATTCCTAATTGCACTGAGTCAATGTATGTAAAGAGATCAGAGGAAGGAACTGTTCCAGAAGGGGGATACTAGCTATTGTGTGCCTTGAAGCTTTGTGATTGAGCGCCCATATCATCTCAGATGTGACCTTCCGATTGATAAAGTGAATGTATAGCTTTTAAGAGATAAGTAGTATAATTAATGATTAATCAGAGTGCTTTGTTTTGCATATTCTTGAATTCTGCAGTCAAGGCTTGTGTATATAATGGATGTTTTTTTATTTTCTTTCTTCTGCAACTCATCTTTGCTGACTGCACCCGTTTGCTCCCTGATGTCTGTAGGCTCTAATAAATTGAGGAGTTTAGTCAGACAGCTCCTTAGGCAAGAGCTCTCCCTTGGCTGGTAATGCTGTTGAGATCTGCCTAGACTATAAAAGGCTCAGCAAAAGGGACAAGCTTTTGGCTGAAAAGCATAAGAGAAGTGTAACAACTTTGATGTCCCCTCTTCTTCCCTTTTCTTGGATGTTTAATTGGCATTGGGAAACAGAGCAGGTCATTGGATTCATAAGCAAAAAAAGGACTGTTTGAGTCAGAACTACTCCTAGGAAGTCTCCTGTTGGTAGTGTTTGCACTGATGTTGTGAGTTCCAAGATATTTAGCGGTCTTTAGAAATACCTTAGCTGTCAGAGTGATGTAATAAAGCAAAAATCTGAGTTCTCATCATAGAAAAGATGTTTGTCCATGCATTTGGGGAGAACAGCTTGAAGATGTGACAGCTTTGGATTTGAATGCACAACCCCCCCTCCCCCCACTGAACAACTAAAAAGACCCTCACAGCTTTCATTCCCATGATGTTGCTGTCGTGTATAAATATCCAGAGAGAACTGGTTTATAATTTCATGTTTAATAAGAGAATATAGCTTTCACCATCTCCTGCTTCCTCACTCTCAAAAGCCTGCTTGACCCATTCTTAATGCCATTACATTACAGGTCACTGGAAATCATGGTGGACAGCCGCTTGCTTTTTTTTTTCTATTTTTCTTTTTCTCCCATGTTTGAATATTGTCTGCTGGCAGGAGCCTGTGCCTTGAAAGGGAAAGGTTCAGTGAGATGAGAATTGCTCAACACAATAGCCCAAATATCCTCACAGAAATGCTGGTGCTACGGTCATGGGAGGAAGAATTGTGATTCTCCCTTCACCTTTAGGGAGAAGAGAGGATCTTCTTCAAGGTTAACCATTTGTAGACAGGACAGATCAGTTAAAATTTCTGTCCTGTTACCGCAATGCTACCTTTAGTATCCCTTCCCAAACAATCAGTATTACAAACTACACAGAGTAACAAGAGCAGCAGTGGCAAGACTAAAACACCACCAAGGTTGGGTCACTCAGGACATTCCTGCGTTCTCCTGCTGTGCAGGGGAGAACACCCTTCTTGTCCATGGGGGGGATGAGAGAAGAAGTAATGGGCTTCAGCTGCAGCAAGTGAGATTTGCTTTAGTGACAAAAACTTTCTAGGATGAAATACTGCATTAGATTGTTTATGGGGGTTGTGGCACCTCTGTTGTTCTGGGTCTTTAAGAACAGGTTAGAAAAACATCTGTCAGGAATGGTATCTGTAGAGCTGCTCCTGCCTTGGGGCATGGAGATGGACTAGATGACCTTGTGAGGTCCCTTCCAGCCCTGTTTTCTATGATCTCTAATCCAGGACTTTTCATTACTCATCCCTTGGAGCCCCAAAGGTGACAGGACTATCACACTTCATTTTTACCCTTACACAGTCTTTTTTGCTGGATGGTTTTTACTCATTCTGAGAGGCTGCCTTCAATTGCATTTGTCATATGATTCTCCTTTCTTATAGCCTCTATTTTTTCTGTTTTAGTCTGTCCCCTCTAGGCCTTTTCTCTCTGTTTTTTAAATGGATCCTACTCACTTCCAAACTTTCTGAAAGCAAAACTTGCACAAAACTCAGATCTGTTTGGTGGATTTGAAATTTCAAATTGGACAAAATGAGCTGGAGGAGCTGTTAAGTACCGATTTCATGCTCAGTGCTGCAACAGATACAGGAAAAGGAACTGGTTTTGCCATGTTGAAGTAAGATAAATGTGGACAGGAGCAGATGATGAGAAGGGGAACTGCCCAGGACAGAGGCTATTTTGCTTGTTTGTACAGGACTTGGTACAGTGTGGCCCAGAGCCTTGAGTTCAAGGCTGCTCTAATAACCTTACTTATGGTGGGAAGCACTCAAGACACCAGATGCATGTGTACAATCTGCACATGGCAGTGCTGTAAGGTATAAGAACTAAGGTTTGTGCTCTGAAGTGATAACGTGATGATTTAAGGGTGATTAACAAAGACAGTAAATTAAGATATAGCTAAAACAGTGCGATCCTGCAAGTGATGTTTTTTTTATTCAGGCATCAGAGCGGTAATAAGTACCCCACACAGCTGCACAGTCCTCTCTCCCCGACTCAGCTGGATGTTTGACAAGCTGGTGTGAAACAGTAGGTTCCCGTTATATTTGCCCCTTTTCATCTCTTCCTGACACGGAATTAAATTTGTTCTGTTAGTGGCGTGTGATGGTTTTTAAGGGGTTTCCTTGCAGGTTTGCTTCAGGGCTTCCCCAGCTCTCGATTTGGGTTAGTAAAGTGGAGGATTACACAATAAAAGCAAGGTGTTAGGCTCGAGGTAAACAAACATCCTGCTTTATTGCGTAGTAGTTTTCCAGTTCAGTTCCGGGATGCCTTGGTCTGTGAAATAGCTGTGTTAATTCTCCACACATCTGAGCGTAATTTCTACAATCAAAACTGTAGAGAGGAAGGTGCTTGGAGCAATCCCTGCCATGGTGACTGCCCCACTCCTCTGGTCTGTGCTTGGAGAGGAACATCATGCTCATTTCAACAACTGTCCGAGACTTTGTTGGCCTTCTCTCTTTTGTTGGCTGTCTTCCTCCATGGTTTAAACTGATAGAAGATGAGAAATCCCTGGAGGTGTTTTGCGCAGGGCTGCACCATGTAGTGATTCACCTAAATGTTTTATGTTCCCTTGAATATTTTATGTTCAGTAAATGAATGCTTGGGGCTCTTGGCTGACAAGAAGCTTAGCAGGACCTGGCAATGTGCATTTGCAGCCCAGAAAGCCAACCGAACCCTGGGCAGCATCAAGAGAAGCGTGGCCAGCAGGTCAAGGGCGGCGATTCTTCCCCTCTGCTCCGCTCTGGTGAGACCCCACCTGCAGTTCTGCGTCCAGCCCTGGGCCCCCCAACATCAGAAGGACGTGGACCTGTTGGAGCGAGTCCAGAGGAGGGCCATGAAGATGACCAGAGGGCTGGAGCACCTCTCCTATGGAGACAG
>JANZLQ010000044.1:13329220-13406016 GCA_026212715.1 Elanus axillaris | reverse complement strand
CACACTGTATATAAGGATGAAATTCTTCACTGTGAGGGTGGTGAGGCACTGGACCAGGTTGCCCAGAGAGGCTGTGGCTGCCCCATCCCTGGAAGTGTTCCAGGCTGGGATGGATGGGGCTTGGAGCAACCTGGTCTAGTGGAAGGTGTCCCTGCCCATGGCAGGGGGTTGGAATGAGACGATCTTTAAGGTCTTTTCCAACCCAAACCATTCTGTGTTTCTCTGCTTTGCAGCAGTGGAGCAGAGGCGGAGTGCCATGTGGGAGGGCTGATGGGCACAGTACTGCGATGTGAAACCTGTACTGGTCACTGCTTGTCTCTGCTACTTGGGGCAATGTATTTACAGGGTTTTCAAATTTAACTTGGGTAATAATATTTAAATCATGAAATTGTCAACCCTCCTTCCTCCTGACTTTTTTAAAAAGTTGACTAACACCACTGTGTTATTTTTCTGAGGAGCTGACTTTTTTGTAACTAATTATTCTATGCTCAGCTATATGTTCTGAGTACTGTTTGCTCCATGGCTAAATTTGATGCCTTCTATTTAATTATGCAGTTTAAAAATAAAAAAAAAAAGAAAAGGAGGGGGGAAACTCACTTTGGTAGCTCTGGGCTGCAGGAGCTGCCATGTCTGCTTCAATCTATCTGCTCCCTCTAAAGGGTCTGGTTGCTGGAACCCACAGACCCCTTCAGCAAAGTTATGAAGGCAGAACTGGAAAAGCATGTCTTTATGGAAACTTTGATTAATTTTTCAAGGGGTGACCAGAGCTGCTGTGTTACAGAGCTGTCAAATACCATATGGCCAGAAGCCTTGTCATCTGAATTTCAAAGTCAGAGCCATATTTTAAGAGACTTGCCCTTTTCATCCTATCTGGTCTGTGGGGGAGTGTCTGTGGGACTGAACCCTGTTTGGCCGCGTGAAAGAAGTGTGCCAGGCTTCCTTTGCCAGGGACTTTGAGTTTAAATCTATTTCAGGCCTTTAAAAAGGTCAGTCAAGGCTGGCAGCCAGAACCTGTGTCTTAATTCAGTCCTATTAGAATCACAGAAAAATAAAATCCCCAATCTCAGGCTGGAGGGCAGGGAGCGAGGGAAGTAACAGACGCTTTATAAAGTGCAGAATATGCTCTCATCACAAACTGCTTCTGCAGTCGGAGGCAAGCAGACGTGCCCCGCTGCACTAGGTCACTCGGGCTCTGCTGTAGTCTTGGGGCTTCACCGGTGGGGATTTGATTGCTGCTCCGGGGCCTGAAGAAGCTGCTTGCTCTTGTTTGCCAAGAGAGGTCAGGATGATGTTCCTCAATTTCTCTTAGCTGTTAGGGGCAGTGTTTCTCAGAGGTGAGCTGGATCTGGCATTCAGGCTCCCCACATCTGTACTACGTCAGTTGCATGGGGTTTTTGGGTCTGGGTTAGGGTTTATTGCGCTGTTGGCTGCGGTTGGTGGGCAGGGGGAGAAGCTGAGCCTGATGCCTCCGTGGCCCACTCCCGTCTTCTGCTGATGACCATAAGAAAGGTACCCAAATTACTCTTGGTCTGTATCTTCTGAGATGCTTATTTGCCCTAGTGAAAAGTTTGTGTGGATTCCTCCTAGAGTAATAGGAGCTTTATTTCTCCTTTATTCCTACTTTGCTGTAATCCTTCAGCTTGTTCTCTTACTTGTAATCTAACATGTGTTCTTTTAAAATTGGAAGGAGCTGACATCAACGGTTTGAAGAGCCAAAGGAAAGATTTCTTATAACGGTAATCAGCCTGGCTAATTTCCCAGAAGCATCTAGACCTGCCGAGATACAGAAGAGCCAGTATACAGGACAGACTCTCTTGTTCCATAGTTGAGTGTAATTTAATAATACTTTGTCGATTTGCATTGCAAATTTGATTCTGGGTTTTGACTGGTATCTATGAATACAGTTTTTTGTGATCTGGAAAATACTGTATTTATTTCATAGTATCATATCAGGAGGGTTTTAATTTTGTTGGCTTCTTTACTGAATAATCTGATGAATGTGAAAAGCAGTTTTAACGTGAAAAGCAGTTTTAATGTGATTTCTCATTGATTATTTTCATATTAAAGCCCGGTGATCTGAACAGTAATAAGTTTGTATTCACTTGCTATCTTATAAGTAGGTGTTAGTTTTAATCTTGTAGGTTTTTAAAATTGAATCAGCAGAAATTGCAGAAATTATGTTTATATTCACTTACCATCTTACTAATGGATCTCAGCTTTAATCTTTCTGATTTTCCAAATTGATTCAGCAAAAATTATGTCACTAGGATTTGATTAAAGCATGCGGTTTCAGCTTAATTCTTCGCTAACGTGTTAAATTTTCATATGTCAGTGTGACAAGTTTTAGCAATATTAGCCTCTTATCTAATAGACCCTTATTTCTCAAAGTATTTTGAGAGTTTGGTGTTAAGGTTTTTTTTTTTATTAGAATCTTGACTGCTAGTAAAATACGTCAGTTTTGTAGTTAACTGCTGTATTAATTTTATAGTTACAAATAAAATTGGAAAGTAAATTTGGTATCTTGGTATTACACAGCAAAAAATAGTTGTTGCAGTCAGGATGCTGTCTGCTAATATGCTTATGTCCTGTCAGCTAATCACTGCTTTTATTCATCTCGCGCATTTTGGCTGGATGAAATCCAGCTTGCTATGGTAATGGCTGGGAACAAGTAGGGATCTGAGTGCTGGTGGATCTGTGAAATGCACTGGTGGAAGGAGGTTTGCATGGCAGAACACCTACCTTTGCTGGCAGTAGGTAGCCTCTGTCGTTGAGTTGGGAGTGCTGTGCATGAGCTGTCCTCATGTGGAGGATGCTGCACCCTTGCTGTGTGCGTGCTGTGAATCAGAGGTTAAGGAGATCGAAGTAAGGAGGTCAGCTTGCCAGTGCTAATGTCTGCTCCAGCAGTTCTCCCAGCCTTTCACAGAAACGAATGGAGCATCGACACCTTTCCCTTGTCTTGTACCTCCTCCTTCTCCATAGCACTGAGTACCATCTAGAAATAGATTATGCAGCGTAGCTGGCATGCGTGATTGTCCTCTCAATTTTTTTTCCTTTCTAGAATAGCTTTGAGAGTTGGGGTATTTTTTTATTGTGGTTTTTTTTTTTTTAAATTTAGTTTATCCTTACTGTTGTATGTGCTTGCTGCTGAAGGCAGGCCAAAAAAACCCCCACAAGACAGAAATGAGTTGGTTTAAGCAATTCTGAGGTGTGCCCAGCTGGCAGGGGTACCAGATGAGCCACTGCAGTGTTTTACTTCCCAGCTCTGTTTTATCACTGCCTATACTCTTACTGCAAAAGGGTAATTTTGTGGGGAATTTTTAGCTCCTGTGCATTGTCAGGGAGCATAAGAAGTTCTTCCTTCTCACTCTGAGCTTTTTTTTTACAGATCTGCAGGAGCAAGGAGACCCCTTCTGAGAGGCAGGGAGGGTGAGGGCCATGCAGATGTGTACAGAGGTTGGCACTGGCCTCTGCAGATGCACAGAAATGGAGGTCCCTGGAGAAAGAAAAAAGTCACTGCAAGCTGCTCCTGTGTGAGCCCTTCCCCAGTGTGGTGGTACAGCATCTCTATGCTGCAGAAAGGCCATGTGTGGACCTACACATCCCACCCAGGCGTCTGCAGCCACAGCCCGTCCCAGCCCAAATCTTGCTCTGTGCTTTAGCCTTTGAAACTTGGGTACATGTCAACAATGAGTCCTTTACCCCCTTCTGAAGTCTAGTTTCTGCAGAACAGGTATTTTTCCTAAATGAGAGGCAGATGAGTAAATAAACCTTTGGGAAAAGCAGACAGGACTATGAATTTTTCTCTTCTTTGTTAATGTCTTTAATAATGCAAGGAGCATTATCAAGACAGTGGACTGGGATGTGATGTTTTTTCGATACTGTTACACAACCCGAAATTTAAAGTGCAGTCTCAGATGAGGTGGTGGGTCTTTATCAGTATATCTGACCACTTTTTTGACTGAACACCAAGGTAAGAGCATAATTGCATCTCAAGCAAGAGAGAACTACCACACCAGGGCAGCTGCAAGCCCCCTCTCCTGCTGTACGTGTACAGGATTCCCCAAACCTTAAATCCTTCATCCTGAAATTGCACCTCTGTGGGTGGCTCCTGTGCTGTCAGTGGGCTCTGAGTAGTGGTGTCAGGGTCCCCCCACTCGGAGGGGATTATAGGATCCAAGTTGGGTAGTATTGCGGTGTAATGTAGTGTGGTATTGTATGCTATTTTAGGAACATCAGTTTTTCACAGAGGGAAGACCAGCGGTAGGTTTCCTGCCTGGATTTTGTACGCAGCTGAGGCTGGAAAAAAAGTCTGAGAATATCTGGAAGAAATATGAGTTGTATTTTGCATGCAGGGAGCAGTATTGTCCCTAATGTTGTAAAGTTTTGAAGTCCAATATTCACCACTGCCCAGATGTGCCTTCAGTTTGCTTTACTGTTATCAAAGTAGAAACTAATAAAACCATGCCAAATCCCAAGAGAGACTTGAGGAGATTTCTAGGAGCACTTGCCACATTTCATGTCTCCCACACAGTCACTTTGGCTGAATGGTGCAGGCTAATAGTGTGAGCATTGCTGCTGCTGGTTTGATGCATGGCTGGCGACCGCATTTCTTAAAGTCACCTCCTGGGAGCAATCACCTTCTGCGTGCTGACTTGTTTAGTGTTAACTTCAGCAGCCTCAATGTTGCCCTATAACTATGTTTTTGCTTTCTTCGTCACCTTGAGTTGCCTCTCTATTAGTGAGTTGAATAAAGAGGATAACAATATAATTGGACAAAATATTTTGAAATTAGTATTGCAGTTCTCGTAATAGGCTTGTAAGGGAAGGGTGGGCATTGACACCTGTGCTAGCATGTGGCAGAGAGGAGCACAGTATGGGAGTAAGGTCAGGATAGACAAAGGATTTAAGGGCATGCAATCAAAAGCAAACGATCATTTTAGAGGTAAAATCTACCACTTAGGCTAAAAGTTAATGTCCGTTCTTGCAAGCTGTAGCAATATTCTGCCCATTATGAAGACTGCCACCACTTACCGAAGTGAGATGCTTAAACCATCCTGTAAGTGGCTGCTAGCGAAGTCAGTGCAGTAAACATCAGCGAGGTCAGGCTGCTGACCTTCAGAAAGAGATTTCCCTTCTGGAGGAGTAACTCCTGAAAAGGCAGACTGCTAACTTGATTTTTGGTGGTTTATAGTGTGCACTGTCCATTGTTTTGTAAGTAATCTCTCCCTGCTGTAGGCACAACATCAGCTGTTTCCACCCAGTGTGTGTGTGTGAGGATTGGACCAGAACCTTTTAAAATATATTAGTTTGGAAATTAAATATCAATGGTGTAAAAAGTCTGTGCAAAGATTAAAGTGGAATTATTTGGGGGAAGGGAAAGATGATAACTTTGTCCAATAAGAGTATGTGACTCACTAATATTGTGAACAGAGTGAGGCTGTAAGCTAATCAGTTTTGTGAAGGTTTTAGAAAATGACACAACTCGCTACACGGCTGAGCTTAATTTAGTAATAGATCAGTGTCCTTTCTTTTAGGCAGTGATGCTATTTAAATAGAACATTCATTATATCATGATAACAGAGTTCCCCCAAAAGCTAAATAATTGAAGACAGGCGCTGGAAAAAAACAGTGAATACACATTACAGTTTCAAAGACTGCTATTGCTGGAAGCCACCTAATTGTATTCTGCTGCAATTAATAATCATCTTAATGGCTTTGCATATTTATGAATATATAAAAATAAATAAGACAATACACAGGCTAGGATAAAATGTTTGTTCATAAACTTTCATTGCTGAACAGTAATTAAGCATGTCTGTAATCACAGCGTCATTTTTCATTGTGGATAGGTTTCGATGGGATGGGATGGGAAAGTTTGAGAAAGAAAATGTGACTATTCATAAAATCACCTTGCATGAAAGATTTCAAATCACAGATATTTAAAATGTTTGCTTCTCAGTTGCCTGCCTGTTACCTGTAGCATGGCTTTTTGACTTGGTATACCTCAAGTACGTGGAAGGGCATCGGTTCTCATCCCCTTCCCCCCTGCGAGATGGCTGATAAAGTTTTTGGTTGCCTTCTTATAGTCCGTGTTGAACAGGAGGTCATACTGAAAGACTGGAAAAGCCCCTTCTGGCCTTCAAACAAACACTAATAATCTCTGAGGTTTTGAGATTAAACTTTGCCTGATGAGTATGCAAATACAAATTCAGGATAAGACCACAGAGAATATTGCTTGGAGTTTTGGCCCAAGTGGAATTACTCTCCACTTACATCCATGCAACTGAGAGATGAACTTGACTGGCTGAGGTTTCTCTTCCATGTGCATGCACAGTAACTGCTTACTCTCATTAGGATTTCTGCCCCCCCCTTGCAGCCCCATGCATTACAAAATGTTCCTGCTTTGTTTTGACTTGACCTTTCATAGTCACTAAAAATCAATAGACTTTAATGCATTTATTAAATAAGGAGGATTCGAGGGATTAACATGCAAGCTTCACTGCTGAAGCGAGAGGAGAAGGTAAAGAGTGGAATATTACTGCACAGACAAGACGGGCTGCTGTGGTTACAAAAGTCCTCTGCTCCTTTTCTTCTAGGAGCTGGTGAGTGCCTGATGAGCAGGCAGCCCAAGACACTGCTGCTGTCTTCTCCTTCACTCTTAAACTTTCTTCAAAGGAGGAAGCTTACTCATATCTCTTTCCATTTTCTTCTTTCTTTTCTTCTATGAAGGGAAATTACTTTTTCTTTTGGTTGGACTATACTTGACACCTAAGGGTAGGGAGTGATGGGACTTCAAACACAGCTGGATACCATTTGAGCTTCAAAGAAATTGAAGTATTTATTATGAAACATGCTCTATGGATGCCACACAGACCTTTATATCCTTCAGGTCCCGGCAGTTACAGAGAATAAGATCCAGCTGATAAGATGATGCCAGATTTCTGATATTTATAGGGGCCTTACAAATGAAAGCTCTCATTTAAAAGTGTTGCTGACAAATTATCATATGAGAATGTTCTCTTCTTGAAGTTGTCCTTTGAGATAGGACTTGCCATCCGCAGTGTTGAGGAAGGAGGTTATTTTATGCCTTGCACCCTAGATGAACACTAACTAGGTAAAGCAAAAGTTTGAAAGCTCTTTTTTGGTTTCAGGTCTTGAATCTTTTTAACATTCACATCAGCGATTTCTGCATTCAGCTTTTCTTTAGCCTTAATGTCTAATGCCACCTGTTATCATCTAAATTTGCGTGCAAATCCCCTTTCAGATTCATGGTGATGGCTTCTTACGGTTGTGTTGCATTACACTGATGTTGCACTGACTGGCCTGGTGCAAGAAACATAATTTACTTGGGAGGACCAGCAGCCTGGATGTAGTGCAGTGCTTCTCTTCTCGTTTTGACCTGCATGTAATGATGTTTTTTTCTTCGAGATGAGCAAATAAATGAGTTTAGTGAAAGCTTGCAGTACCATGCTGAATAACTTCAGCAGGAGAAGTGAGATGACTTTTGCCTGTGTTGTTGACACTCGGACAGAAGTTCGTAAATTCCTAAACCGTTTAGCTGTGGGTATATCAGTGGCTCTACTTACAGCTTCAGTTGAGAAGGTGGAAGTAATTTGGATTCCTGAAGATTCACTGACTATAGAAAAGTCTTCTGTTTGATCAAGCTAAGTCAAAAGATTTTAGCCTAAGCAGAGCTCTCTCTCCCATCTTTTGTAACCCTGAATTGCCTATCGGTTTATTCTGTGCTGCAGTTTTTGTTTCCAAGAATACTCTGACTTTTGTGACCTGATTTTTTTTAAGTAGTAAGATTTTTGTAAATTTTGTGCCCAATTTAGTGTTCCATAGGCTGTATATACTTATACATCCTTTCTGTTTCTAAGTTTAGCTACCCATATTTGTGCAAATCTCTGCTTTGCATGTAAATAGAGGATTGGTGTTCTTTAGCATGCCGAGATGTGTGTGTATGACTATAGAAGACCAATCCTGTACGTTTTTTAGATCCTTCAGAGAAGTAAGAAGAAGCTGAACTTATTCTTACTATGTTCTAGTCTCTACCCCCAACTATACACATATTAGCTACTAGCCTTTCTGAGTGGCCAGAGTAAATTCTATTGATTTCAGCAGGAGGCTGGCTGAGCTCAGCGTACCTGATAGACCAACTTACCTAACACATGCTTGCCCACCTACGCACCCATGTTAATGATTTTGAATGCAAATTTAAGGTAGGCTTTTCTTCAGCATTTCATCAACCTATCCTTTATGAACTAATAGTAGAGAACATGGATGTCCTGGCACATCTTTTCTCTAAACATCTGTCACGAGGCTTTTTATGCCTCTTATTTATGTGTGTTAATAAGGGAAATGTCCTTGCCTGTTGAAAGCCAGTAATTCTTTCATGTAGCTGACAATGGTATTTTGTCTGAAAAGATTACAGGTTGAACCCCACCCCTGACCAAACAAAAAGAAACACCCAAACCCAAGATCTGGGAATGGCAAGCTACTTATGGCATGATCTAATACGGCATATTAAAACAAGAGTACATATATGAACAGTTTTCTTTCAGTACGTGACAAGTCTCACACAATGGTGTCTTGATGTGTCAACATGCATTTGGATCTCAGCATATTAAGAATGATTTAGAAGGAAGCAGTGTCAAACCATTTTGATCAAATTTTGGTCTTTCAAGATTTAATTATTTCTTTTCCCCTCAGCTGCTCTATAGGGAAACAATGCTTTGGGTACTTTTTTTAAAAAAAACCAACATCTATCACCATAAGTAAGAATCTAAATAAATTCTTATACTAAACGTATTAGGAATGGAATTTTATAGCATTTTTGCTTCCTTGGGACATAATCATGTCTAATCTGCAATAACAGAAGAGTGATAGATATGCACACAGGGGTGGTTAGATGATCAGTAATTGATTGTTTTCTTCCTAAAGAGCAAACTTCTTTTATTTCGAAATGTGAGAGTGCTTTCCTTTTATGGGGTCAGCATTGATTGTACATAAAACATGTGATAGAGGATGTCTGGAAATGGTAATTAAAATTGTAGAGTTTCAAAAGTGAGCATTGATTATATTTCAGGGCCATACCTCTCCGTTAAAAGTTAAAGAGTAAACAACAGTCATTCAGCTAGAATGCACTGAGGTTTTTGCATCAGGACAAGGGGGAGGCTTGAAATGACAATTCGAGTCCTACCTTTATAATTGTTGTAGTGAAAAGTAGAACATTACAGGTTAATTATATTTAATAGAGGAAGTTACCTAGTTTCCTCCTTTTCAGCTCCCACTAGCAATTTTTAGTAATGAAAGCCCTTAATGAAGTACTGACTACTTCCTGTGAAACGTGGCTTAGGTGCCCAACGGGAACCCTCCAGGGCTAGGTCTGGTAGGCAGGGAAGGGGGACCGTGAGAGGTCACACTGCTTAAATGACAAAAGTTGGCCTCAGATGTTATACAAGTGGGGCATATCAATACACTGAAGGTCAGAAGAAAGGCATATCTTCTAGGCTATTTTCTTAAAGAAATTTGAAGTTTTTTAATTTCACCAAGGCTTATAGTGGAGAAGCGCATGGAGTCCTACTTGCAGCACAGCTCCACAGTCTCCACTGCATGGTTGTTGGTTTCCTGTAATTTCGTCCAGACTGGGACGTCATCCTGACACCTCCCTCCTGACACAGGTGATGCAGAATCCATACATCTCACATAGCAGCAGGGTCAGCTGGAAGCACGCGCAATTGCTTGGTGCAGGTTGAAGGAGAGACACATCTAGGCTGCACCGTTGGCTCATCTCAATGTGCCGTTATTGTGGCAGCTTGCGGTGTTAATGCCAATTAGTGTAACAAGGCAATTCAAATGAGGTTGAAAGCCACTATATTCAAGGCAGCCTAACTGTGTTGGAAATAACTCTTGGTTACAATGGTGCCCTTATCTCTTAAAGACAAAAGAGCAGTTCCTAGGGATTTGGTGTTGCACTTCTCTTTCTGCATGCAAAAGTTGTTCCTGAAGCACTTTTCTATGTTGCATGCCGTATGCACAAATGTGTCAAAAGTAACTTTCCCTGGAGCTGCTAGGATACTGCTAGAAGTTTCCACAACAGTTCGCATAAACCCAAATGAATCCAAAGCCCTTCAAACGTGATGTTCAGTGTGTGGAAGCAAGTTTCTTCTATAAGCCTTCATCCTTCAAGACACAAGCCAGACAGTAACCACCAGGGTTTAGAAAGAACTTTCTCTGAAGGGTAGGTTGTTCCATGGTTCACCACCATGGATTTTTTTTAATGCTTCCTTAAGAAGCATTTTGTATTAGCTCTTCTTAAAAGCAGAGAACAGGGTATTTGATTGGCTCACTGCTGAGCTTGCACGTATCTTCCATACAAATTAAAGCTGTGGATTCTCCGTTCCAGTTATGGTGGATTCTTCTGGCTTGCTCCCATCCTTGGATGAAATGCTCTAGTGAGTTGAATAAAGCGCAGTTTGGTTCACAGCAGAAGTACAGACCTGTCTTCTGTGCTTCTGTCTTTTTGTCTTAGGCTTTTTAATGGGAGTTTACATGGCCTGCCTGAGGCAGGAAAGCACAGAGACCAAGGTGCCACCAAAACCCTGGCGCTTAGCAAAGGCAGGAAATTAATTGGGTGGAATGTATCTGACAGTTGTTGGAGGATTGTACGCCCTGCTAGCTGTTAAAATGCCCGTGCTTACTCTGCAGCAAATACGAGAGCATACAAGTAACTTCGCACTCAATAAATTAAGTCAAATTATCCTTCTTCCACTCTGGGTGCACAGGAATTTAATGCAGTTCAGCAAACTGTGAGCTGTGGCCTGGCCTTGAGGTTGTCTGTCTGCAAGGTGCCAGCCCAGCCAGCTGACCTACTGTTGCGTGCACAGGCTTGGGACTTGCTGCAGAGGTGGGACCAAACTTATGCTTAAAATGTTGTCCAGTCTGGTTTTAAAGCATACCAAATGAGGGAAGGCTTTTCATGTTCTCTAACAACTCCTCTGAGTCTATAATAACTCACACAATTACAAAGTTTGTGTTTTATTTGAAAGTTGAATTCACGTAACCTCACTATCCAAACACTAGATCTTATTTCATAACCATGGCTGAAAAACATCCTGCTACCAGAACCTCCATTTGTGAGTAGCTACGGATAGTGATTAAATCATCTTGTAGCCTTCAAATTGCTAATCTGAGCAACTCTGGGGACCTAAGACCCCTCTGAGTTTGCTCTTTGGACACCCTACTATTTGACATCCACCTTGAAGTGTAGGTGCAAAAACTAGAGTAGAGCGTTATAGCGAATGTTGTATTAGTTCCACATAGAAAGCTCAAATCATGGCCTATTTTCACTGAGTGTTGCCCTTTTTTTATGTTCATGGTTGCAGTATTTTTTGCCACCTCACTGCGTAAAGAGCTCTGTATTGTGGCCATTAGCTGCCGGAAAGAAGGAATTGTCTGTCTTTTGTCTCTACATACTGTTCAATGCAGGCAAAATATTTTGTGTCACATTTTGAAAGCTTGAAATTAAAAGGATCAGCCAGCCACAAAACCCCTTGGTGTAAACCAACAGGACTTCAGCAGAATTACGCCAATTTACACCACGTCAGAAGGTAGCACGGGATGGTGCAGTAATTGTTATTACTACAGCTGCACACTGCTAGAAGCAACACAAATTGTTTTAAAGAGGTCTTATGTTTTGTTACTAGTAGATTGTGTTTAATTAAATAAAAGTACATGTTAGCTTTGGCTTATTATGCACTTGCATAGAAGGTAAAAAATAAATTGTCCTCCTGAGATGAACCAGTACATTCATTGTGAGACTTAAAGGGAAGTGACAAGCGTATAAGTAGGTGAAAATTGAGAGTTCAAGTGTTTTCTAGGAAACTGCGCTTATGTGATTTAACTGGTAGAGTGTTGTTGATGTCAGGGCACAGCACTTTTACTGCCTAAATCACAAATGCTGTCAAAAAGTCCCCAAGTGTTTTTTTGGCTTTTGGTGGCATATAAGCAGAAATAATGTCCAATTGTTGATCTTGAATCCATGGATCTCTGCCCTGCAAAGGTCGCATCGGTAATTTAGAAGCACAAATGGGATTGTATCTAATTCCTAGCCTACTACAGGCAAGCTTGTTTTATTTTTGCAGAAAAGTGTACAAAGAAACTAAATTTCTACCACAAATGAAAACACTACTTGCCTTTGGAAATAGTTATTAATGGTCCTCATATTTATGTATTGGCTGCTGGTTGTCCCTGCCTTGCCTAGCAAGACTTGGACATTAGACTATATTATGTCCGTAGTAAATGATCAGATTAGCATTATGATCATCATTAAATGATCAGATAGGAATAAGAGGCTCTGTAGGGCTCATTTCCCCTCCATACACTTCTGCTTGCCCAGCAGTGGCACTTGTGTTACTTGGAATGACCTTGGCTCTGAGGTATTTTCAAGTGCTGAGAGTTTGCTGCAGAAAAGCTAAATAAGCCCAGGTAATATTACTGCAGCAACAAAGATGAGCATGGGGAACATGTGGTACTTGAGGTTTTTTGACCCGATTGCTCAAAAACTGTGTTTGATCACAGGACTAGAAGACAGTGACAAACAAATAATCCCTGGCAAGGAATGTGATGCCTTTAATGCAGTCCTACCTCCTTCCTGTAATAGCAGTTGTGTGAGGAAAAAGGTTTTATCATCTCCACATTTGCATGAAGAGGGCAAAATCCTGTTCTGTAAGACTCGGTGGCTGTGAGCAAGCTTCTCAAAGCCTGTCTTGCTGCAGTCAGGGTTTTATTTGTTACTAGAGGAACTCTCTAACAACTCAAATGCTATGTTTCATTATTAAATAGCAGAGTTTTCAGTTTGGTCTTTAAACCTGGTATTTTTAAGTCTGCAACCTGTCATCTGAAGGACGTGGTGAGAAGGGTTTCCTGCCTTCTGAATTAGTATTTAATGTGTGGGAAATGTACCTCCCAACTGAAGTTTGTCTTCAGAAGCTTCTAATTAGGACAGAGTGATTTGATTTTTCAGGAGGTACCTTTTGGGTTTCCTGAAATAACAAGACAACCGCAAGGGTGATGCAGAGCAGGTATCACAGGTTACTGTCATCTTTGCAACTGTCAGAAGTGTTTTGGTGGTAAGTGAACCTATGTGTTTGAATAAATAAATATTTTTTACTGAATTTATGGTTTTCATGCTGAAAAGAGCTGTCAAGTTTGAGATATAATGACTGACTTTTTTTCTTGTTTGCAGTGGCATGAAAATTTTCAGAAAAACTGAGTGATGTTTTAAGCAACTTCCCTGCAGGATGTGGAGCCACTTAGGTATTATTTTCCATATAACTTTATACAACAAAGCAGGAGCAAGGAGGCAGGAGAGAAAAGTGTAAAGTGGCCTCTTGGGGGGTAATGATACGGTATGCATTGCAGAGAAAAGCAGGCAAGTGTTTGTAATCGCTGCAGTCAGTCTAGAACGTGTGAATAAAGACAAGAATTGCCCCGTATCTGGTTTTCTGCCACAGCTGAAAGGCTGTTCGTGTTGGCTCACGGATAGCATTTTATTTGGTAACTAAGTTTTTGTGATCCTGAATTCTGGGTGCAGAGGAGAGACCTTGCAATTAATGGTTAAATTTCAGAGGGAGCTCCTGAACAGTGCTGTGGAGGAGAAGGATGGGCTCCCAACTGTAAAGGTTGGTGCTTGGTTCTGTGAAGCAATGACCATGGCTGAAACACATTTCTGCCAGAAACTCCTGGACAGACTTACATAGGCAACAGTTTTGTCTTTTAATCTCCTTTCCAATGAGAAAAGCAGCACGTTTGTGGAAGGATCCATCTTCCTGTTTTCCTGATCAAAATTTGGAGGCACCTTGAAACCTCTTACCCCAGCAGATGTGCACCAACGAGAGAGATTTCTGGAGACCTGGGTCTTGAATCAGCGATGTAGCACATACTGGATGCAGAGCTTCAAAACTTAAAGCTGTTGAGTGATGCAAGCCTCCAGGTTTGTGCTGCGTGACCACAGCATGGTTAGTGGGGTCCTATACGAGGCACTGGGCTCTGGCTTCCTTTACAGTTAGTCTGTAAAAGCGAGGAAGGATTTCAAAGCAAAGCAGCAGATGTGAGCCTTTGCCTTTGTGAATTCGTTGTTGTTCACTGGCACTGAGATCCTCTGTGTCAGAAGAGGGGAATTATTAGTGCAAGATGTAGCAGGTAGAAACACAGAGACTTTTTGTTTCTGTCTGAAGTCACCTCATCGAGCTTTCAGGCTGGTATGTTGGCAGCTGAGCAAAAGACTGTTTATTCTACATGACTCTTGGAACAGTTTGGAATAGCTTCCAAATACAGCGGCTTGTTCCCCAAAAAGCTAGTCAGAAACTTTTATCACATCTGTCAGTCATTGCTCTTGCTTTTATGGGTCAGCTCTGAAGAACCAGTGCAATTAGAGCAGCGTGTGTAGTCTCCAGGCAAGCTTTAAGGCTCTGCCAGTGGAATGCAGATTTTGCTTACGAAGTTTTACATTATTATCTGTATACTTTTGAAGACCTTGTTTATTTAGCAAAGCCACTTGCCTGGTCTTGAAACTGGCAGAAGATAATCCTCCTTTCTTCCCTTCTTGCTTTCTCCACATCCTCCAAAGTGACATAAATCACCTCCTTTTTCCTTGCTCCCCCAAAAATGTAGGTTTCATTTCATTGAGAACTATAAAATTGCAGGTAACCTCTTTCCCTCACCCTTCCTTTTGCAAAACAATTTCATGTAATCACAGTTTGTTTGTGGGATTTGTTGATCCTCGCAGGATGAAGCGTGTGCAATTCCTTCTGCTTCTCCTCCCCTGGAAATCCCCTTGCACGGTGTCTTCGTGTGTAGCGTATCTGCTGTAGAAGATACTCTCTCCCTATTGGTGTTGGTAGCTCTCTTCAGCAGTCCGTTACCATTGAAAGCTGCAAAATGGTGAAAGAGGAGGATGAGGAATAATGAATTGCTTTAACGTTTCTTGCAGGGATGAAGTCACACGTTAGGTGTGTTGTGAGGAACATGCTCTGGTGGGTGTAATGTGTTACTGCTGCTGTTTTAATAGAGCCACAGGGAGCCTGGTGCAGAAATGAAGAAGTTCCTTCTTAGTACTGGCCCCTTCTGATATCACACTCCCCAATATCTGCATTTTCCAAAGCCTCCAACTTCTGTTGCATGTAAAGAAGCATTCCCCAGCTTTAAGGGGAGGAAGAGGATGACTGTGATTGTAAGACAAAAGTGCCTGAATTTTGTCACTTACCCAAACTTTTTTTCTCTTTGGCTTTTAAGTCCCTTGTTTATGGAAATAGTTTTTCCTTGTAGTCTCCTTTTTCCTCCAGAAGATAAAACTACAGATTAAGTAATGTTACCCATGGGAGCTCTCATGATGGTTATCGACTTCCTTTGAAATACTGAATTGTTCTCTGTTTCACAAACTGTAACACTGGCAAATAGGGATGTGGGGGTATAAATTTTTGTGATAGTGTCTATTCCACCGCTCTTTGAGAGGATTTTTTGGGGATTGTTTTTTTTTTTAATTCCTCACTGTTGGGCCTTAAGAAAAATGGCAAGATGTTTTCAGTTTGAAAGGGACTATGAACAAACAGACGGTATTAGAGAACAGCAAAATGAGAAGTGGCTCTTCTGCTATAGTTCCTTCTGTGCAGTCTCCACGGCAGCTTTGTAACACAGGTCAGATCTGCTATTTCTTTTGAGCCATGAATATCCCTCTGGGAGTGAAGGCAACATGTAAGCATCATGTATGTAGCTTCGAGTCAGAATGCTACTTTTAAATTTAAAATCACTGTTAGTGTTTAATTTATGAATGTCTTTATTAGCTCAGTAAATGGAACCTGCAAGAGCAAAGCAGATTGCTGCTGCTGTGGCATCATAAAAGAACCTGTTTTTTCTAACTTAGTTAAAAGACATTTATATGAAAATAACCTGCAAGAAAAAATAAATTACATGGATGATTCAGTAATTCATGGTGCCTATTAATTTGTCTACTAGCACAGGTTTCATCTTGAGGGGTGTGTGTGGAATTGCAGCTAATTAGTGACAGAAATATGAATGTTGAGGAGAAGGAGTGAAAAAACTGGACAAGAAGGAATTCTTCATTCCAGGAATGTGTATTGCTCTTCTCAAAGAAATTTTTTGTTCTGTTGCATTCTGCTGCTTTACCCTTTCTGAAATCCATGTGTGAGCATTTGGGCTTTAGCTCCTGGAAGAGGTTAACAACTCTTCTGCATAAAAAATGCATCTGACTGGTGGGGGTTTCTCATGGTAACATTTCCTTCTACCAGACAAGCACTTGTCGTGTTTTTCTCCCATGGGATAAATTTTTCATAAAAGTTAAATATGACTGTTTGGACTGTTGTTTTTGTCTTAATTCAAAAGTTGACGTAAGGCTGAAAATTCTTCCATTGCTTTGTCTCAGTTACGGTCTTTCTGTTGTGCAGCTGTAAATTAGCACGTTGCATCATGTTTGCAGGTAAAATTTTAATGCAAATCCTTATGTCAGTGTGGTTGTCCAACAGAAAAAAAAAGAATTGCTCTGAAATAGCTCAGGGGAGAGAATAACACTTTATGGAACCTGGGATCACAAGTTACTTTTAAATATCTTGAATCAGGTACTTTAAAAAAGCACTTAGAAGAAAAAATTTATTGAATTACCTGTTTCATGGACACCTTTCTTTTGTATTATAGATCACCTGCTCTGAGTGTCCATGGTCTAAATGTGTGAACACATGCAGTATTTTATCTCCCCCTAAAAATATGGGTGAGGGGTACAATGAAAGAAGAAAATATGGTTTACTCAACGCTAGCTAAGAGAATGCTTGCGTCATCCCCCAGCCTGCCTTTGGGAAGCTTTGTATTAATGTGGATTTTAAGGAGAGAGAAACCAATGACTTAACCTTGGGAAAAAAAAACACTTGCCCTGAAAGAAAACTCAGTAGATGCTCTCGGCTGTATCCACTTATGGTCTCTCCAGATGTTTGTGGAAATGTAAGTGGATTTAAGTATCCTTAAGAAACGTGTGGTTGATGAATTCAGTTGGATTCAGGGATGAGCATGCATCTTTCTACAGCCTATTTTAGAAATTGATTAATACATAGCTTTCTTGCCTCCTGTTCTTGCTCTCATTAAAACTTCTGAAATTATTGGGAAGCAAGTGGCAACTTTTGTTTGAACTTTATTCTTTCAATGCCACATGTGACCAGTTTTAAATTAACTACATTTCAGCAGTGCAGTGTAGTGTACAGGTTGTTCAACAAGGATTCTGAACTTGTCAGAAACAAACGTGAATTAAATAATATATTTTTTTTTCCTTGAATCTTGCAGTTTTGTTTCTGCTGATGTGGGCTCTGTCATGCCAATTGCTGTGTAGTAAATTATTACTAAATGTTAGGTGGTAGTGGTGATTATTTCAAAGCTAGGGTGATCTAGGAGAGACAGCTTGCACAGGAAAAGCAGTCAGTCATATTAACAAAACTGGCAATAAATGCCACAAAATATCATCATCATTTTATACCCCTTTTGGTCATGCTGTTGAGCTAGATGAACTATGTCCTTGTTTGTGTTTCAGAGAAGAAGTCTGAAATATAGTCACTTCAGGGAAAATGCAAGTGCCTTGATTTATTGATGTTATTTTATCAATTTTGCACAGGTTTTGCGGGGAGGAGGGAAGGAAGGAAGATTAGCAATTTCAGATGAAGACAGGCAGAAATGTTCACAAATGTCTGTCACACCCCAAAAGCAGTAATCAAATTACTGCCGGGAAGCAAAATGATATAATTGATTATGAAATTTGAAATCAGTGCCTAGAGCATTAGAAAAGCTGACAGTATGAGCCAGTGTATTTAAAAAGTGGGTGCAAATCTATGAAATATATTTTTTAAGGAGAAGGAATCTTCTGCAGAAGGATATGGTATCAGTAATTTATGGGCATGAATGAAATGCTACATCAGTGATTTATAGTGTCAGGCAGGACTATTAACATGATTCGAGTTCAGAGTTTAATTCACTTCCCTCTTTAAAAGAGGAGAATTATCTCCTGTAAAGACTCATATGAGTTGTTTCAAATGGTGTGTGAGGACCCTTCTGGGTTAAGCTGGAGGAACTGTTTTAAAGCAGTCAGAGAGGCGATGGCTGTTGCATGTTCCTGTTTCTTAGACATATGGTATCCATGATCAAGTAGTCTTTTTTTAATTTTTTTTTTCCTTAAAGGAAGAAACTACTCAACAGCAGTACTAAGTAACTAGGTGACTTGAATTTCCAATACTATCAATCTGTCATCAGCTCTCCTTTTAGATGAACCCCTATAGCAAAACCAGAATTTGTGTGGGACAAGCACTTTTCTTTAAAACCCTAGCAGGTGGGAGAAACTGTAGGGTTTCTAGTGCCATTTGTATGTTAGAGAGCATCCCTCTCATTTCAGTCGTTGTAGAGGAGACTGGTTTTGAGTTGAAGATCACTGGTTAAGATACCGGTTGCTGACAAAACTGGTTCCAGAGTCAGTAAGGATTTGCTTTAGGCTTTTTTCCTAAATCTCTGAGTTCACATGTGTCTGCAGTCTCTGAAAGTGATTGGTATTACCACAATATTTTATCAACATCTATCAGTATGAGAGCCCAAACTCAGCAAAATGTAGACGGGAACAATTCATAAAGTTTGTGGAAGACAGGTAAGGTTGGGGTTAGCAACCAAGAAGGCGATTCGGGTGCAAGCCACGATTCTGCTGCTGCAATCCATCACAAGAACAGGAGGACAAGGTTGCTGGTTGCGCTGCGTGGAGTGGCATTGACTTGCAGTCCTCGTAGACCACATCTCTGGGCAGAGCAAGCGGGACCAGGTCAGATTCTGTCTGGGCTGGACCCGGTGTGTGCCTTTGAGCGAGTGAGAGGAGACGGAATATGGGCTGGTGACAGGAGGTGTAGGAGTTTCGGACGGAGTAACTTCCCTGGGAGCTTCTGCCTGAGCGCGGCCTGCTCTGGCTGCTGCACTGGAGAGTCCCTGCAGGGCTGCTCTTGGCTTGCTGTGACCTCGCACTGTCGCCCGTCTCTGGAACGTGACCTGACCTGCCTGATGTGTCTCGTGACCTGTGCTGGAAAACAAGATGCCTGAGTGCTAGGATGAAATTTTTTTGTCAGTTAAGGGTATTTAAATATTTTCTTCCTAACCGATGAGAACCATTCTGTTGGCACAGTTTGAAGCCATTTAACTTCCTTAGTCAGAAGAAGAAGGAGAAAAAAAAATAATAAAAGGTGCTCCATTCTTAGTGTGGAATGACTTAATTTCTTCCGCAGAGGCTAAAACCAGAACCACCTTCTGGAAGTCTTGTTGTGCCTATCTTGGTATCCTCTGTCCTTATGTGAATGATATTTGCATACATTGTCACAACTGTTGAAGTACTGCTTGCATGAAGACCCCAGGAGTTAGGCATGGCATCATTACCCTCATTTTATGGATGAGAAATGAAGCCCAGAGAAAATTGTAGTTTTCAGGGTTGTGGAAGCCAGAGACTCCAGGGGAAGGGAACTAATCTCCCCAGAAGCAAGACTGGTGTAGTAAAAAATGAGTGTCATTGTTTCCTTCATTAGAAAATCTGTTTGCAGTCCCAAGCCCCAGTGACTTCAGACATTTGCCACGCAGTTCTCTAAATCTGCTTTTTGAACACAGTTTCTCTTCCCTGTTTGCCCTGCAGAGCTGCTGCTTGCTATCTTGGGCATCCTCCTCTTTCTTACTTTCCAATTAATCTCTCCCCACTCATCTCAGTCTGTTCCTCTGGCTGGCGTAGAGCTCTCCCGACAACTCTCATCTGTGGGAGGGAAGTGTGATTTAATGGGGAGGAAAAAGGAGCAGAGTGCTTATGCCTGTGAGTGATATTTGAGCTGTAGGTTTATTGCCGTATACACCTCACCTTGCTTAGAGTCTGCTCCAGTATCTCAAGAGATCTCTTCCATCTCTTGCAGCTTTTCTGGACTAACTTCTTGGCTTCATCTTCTGCTGCTATGGGTAAAACTTCAGGCAGATGCAGTGCTCTTGCTCTGACCTTCAGTATTGCTCCCACAGCTAGTATGAAATGCCATACAAACCTTCATGCAATTTTCCATGGCTGATGTAAGCACTGTAGGCAAAGTGTCTTATTAATGGAAGAACCGCGGGGGATTCTGATTGCGCTGTTGCTTCTGATTGTCACACTGGCTTAAAGATAAGTTATGCTTGGGGTCGTGGGGCCGTATCTCCCCATGCCTTTCACTTGGGTATAAAATAATCGGCACCTAGATGTTTTTCTATTATCAAAGTGTTCTAGGTGAGTTTGGAATTAAAAGCTCTCTGTGTAAGATTGGTCTAGGGGAGTGAGTTGTGAGGCAGTAACCTTGCGGGGAGCTGGAGGGGGAATTGAGGCTGTAGAGGGAAGGGGTTTCAGAAGGTGTGGGGAACTGGGGCGGGAACTGGGCATTGGACAGGGAATTCTGGCTGGGAATCTGGGAGTGAAGGTATTTCAAGAATGGGTTTGGATGGAAGTCGACGTCCTGGTCTGGGTGACTGGTAAGAACTGTGTGTACTAGGTGGGCTGGGCACCTGCCTGCAAATGGAGAGTTGGACACCTTGTATTGTAGCAAGCAAATAGTTTGGCTTTGTGTGAAGGGGGGAAAAAAAAACCACAAACCTAAAATGATTCTTCTGGTCTAAATGCTTGGTTTCAACGCAGCTGGAGTGATTGCAACTTTCAAAGAGCATTTTCCCCAAGACGAAGTTTCGGCTGGTATAAAAGCTAGCATTTGACATCTTTTTCGTATAATGACTATATTAACAAAAGAAGGCCTCGCTGGTGGTTGCCTTTGTAAAACAACTCCAGTGCAGTTCTTCATTCTATTAACTCTTGTGTGTGACTTAAAGTCAGCTCAAAACTCCTGCTGGAATGCAAGCAGGTCAGCTTGTGTGCACACACAGAGTATTAGGAAGTTTTCCACATGGCTTGACAAAGGCGTTTTGCAATTGTTCGTTTCTGTTGCAGCGGGCAGTTTTAATACGTTGATGTTTGCTGCACTGCAGCATTTAACATTCCTATCCCATAAGCAGTGCTAGAAGTATTGCACCCAGCTCCAGCTGCTCAGGCATCCTACCTGAGGTGCTGCAATATGGTCTATAGAGTGTACAGTTATTAGGAGTTCCTTCATAATTAATGATAAATTTTAATTGTTGTCGCAAACGCTGCATCCACTTGCTGAGGGCTAAATGTTCTTACAGCACGGAAAATGGGCCTCGCTGGCTGAAACGTATTGGCCGGAGTCTGTGTGTTGAATTGTCCTAATGTTTCTGGTTTCCCTGACATGAGGATGGCTTTCCTCAGGCTGCTGTTTGATTCCAAAGTTGTATTGCAGTTCTACATTTTTCTAAAGTGCCAAAACATAGACTTACCTGGGCTCAGCCTTTTCCCTGGGGGAGGTACCTTCAGCTGGTTAAACCTCACACCTTTATGGGAAGTCTGTTATCACCTCTTAAAGGCTGAAGTTCACAGCTTTTCTCCAATACTCAGAGCATCTGATGGGGAGGCTGGTTTAAAAACAAAAGTGTCTAGGGAGTGTTTTATGTGCTGTGTAATTTAAATAGCCATCCTGATTTCTTCTGTCTCTAAGAAGAGTGCAAGGGATAGGGCAGGACTGTATAGAGAAGGAGTTGACCTGTATTTTAAGCCATTCCACCAGGACAGCCTGGTGGGTTGTGTATGTGGGAGGGGATTTCTAAATAAGAAAGCGTGATGTGAGGAATCCTAGGAGCCATGAGGATTGTGTAAATGTTTTTAAAGCAGAAATAGTCTGCTTTCTCTACTGAAAAAAATCACTTATGAGAGAGCACAGTTTATAAACTGTGATGACTGGAGATGAAGCAAAGGGATGGGGCTGTCATTCTCTAGATGAAAAAAACCCCAAAGAATATTTCTGTACTGTTTTGATTTATTTTATAATAATTTTATCTTGTTGCCATCATTCATATACAGCTGACTACAGGTGTAGGGAAGCGCAAAAATTCTGAACAGAGCATAAAGAGGAGAATTAACTTTTGTTTCATTACTGTGAACGTAGTCTGGATAGGTGAGAAAAAGGAATGTGAGATAAGTGCTAGACATTGGCTTCATTACAATTTACATTTTATTAATAAATATTCTTGGAAGTGACATTTTCTTTAGCACCTTATTGTAAACTGCTGCTGAGACTATGGGGTTCGTATTTCCTACTGGTATTAATTGGCATAGCTGAATTAAAAGCATGATGATTTTCCACCAGCCTTGGAAGCTGCTCTGGTTGGATGAGGAAAAGTTATCTCTCTTTGTCAGACTGAATTGTAGAACTTGGCTTTACTCTTCTCTGCATATCGCTGTGACAGATAATGGGCCTTTAATTTAGTGGAGAAAGGCATATGAATAACCAGTAGCTCAAAATTAAGGCCAGCCAAATTAAAAGTTAGACTCTTTGCTGGATAGTGGAAGACAATGTAACATTAGGACCAAACTACTGGGTCAGTGGTACATTACCTTTCTTTTGATGTTTTCAGATCATGACAAAATGCCTTTCTGGAAGACTTGGTTGGATTGAAGACATGGGCTTAATACAGATTTAACTCTGGGAAACTGGCTTGTGTGACGTGATCAGATTAAATGACCTAATAGTTTGTTCTGGTCTTTAAAAACTCTGGTATCCAGTGCTAGTTAGCTTGCTGCTGCTGATGTAATATTCTAATCCCTTTGAAAAGCAGTGAGGTCAATGTCTTTCTGAGATGGTTTATGCAGTCCTTTGAAAATGTAATTCCACGTTGTAGGAGAGATCTTGGTTTTGTGACAATGATGCTGTGTTCATAGTAAAGCTAAATTGAGGTTTATTCATTAAAGCCTTTTTTTGTATGATGGATGGAAAATACAAAATCAAAGCAGCCGCTGACTGCAGAAGAGGGACTTTCCTGAGTGATTGCTCAGCAGATTTCAACAGATGAGATTTTTGTAAACTCATCACAACACAGTATAAGGGAAAAGTATGAGTGAGAAACCACCTAGGCTGAAAAAGGAAAAGCGAGCTGGGTTAATATGAATGTGATAGTGAGTTGTGTCCCAGTGTCCTGTTCTAGCTCTGGATGAAGACTTCTGAAGTCCTAGGGAAGTTGTGTTGACATCTGCCTCCTCTGACGTGGATGGGTGAATGGTCCTTGCTGTAGCTGATGGCTGTTTGAGGCGGCCAGAAGTGCCTATGACAAATGCTTCTGCAGGAGACTGGAGGCATTGCAGGGTGTCTGCTCCACATATGGTTTGCTTGAAGACATCATTTTGGATAATTGCTCTTGGTTTGTTTCTGAATTCTAAATTTTCCTTCAGAGAAAATCAGTAACAAAGTGTCCCTGATCAGCTGCTGAGCACCTGGCTCTGGGGGGGCTAGTAGAAGCTTAAAGGGGCAAAATTGTATTTATTGAAGATTAGTGCTGAAGACTACTTCAGTAGGAAACGAAATTTTGAAGGGAGCTGTGATTCCTGGCTGTGAAGTCATTAGCTCTTTTTTTTTTTTTTTTAATGTATTTGTATGCTTTCCAGCTGTGCTGAGTCGATCATCTTCATATGGTATGGATAAGAGTATCTTGGTAGTGTTTTTATAGTAGCAGCCCTGCTTGTGCACATGGACTGAAAATCTGGCTCTCCTGCAGTCCTGGGCAAAACTTAGAAAATTCACCAGAATTTCACACAGGGTCTACTATTACCCGTCCTTTCTACTCATTGTGCAGACAGACCCCTCACCAGGAGAATATAGGTCTGGGAAGGGACCTCCTGGGTCATTGGGTCCATTTTCCTGCCATCATAAGCAATCACATCATATGAGCCCTTTCATTAACCGATCAAACTCCATTTTAGAAGTATGAACACTTTTTGCCCCTACTACTCTCACTGGAAAACTGATATGGAACCTCATCGTCGGATTTCTAGCATGTATTTATTCACAGCTGGTTTGCACCCCCTTGTTTTTATGTCAACACTGTCCTTCAGTGTAAATAGGCTTCTGCCTCCTGGGTGTTTACTTCTCTGGTGTATCCATAAGCAGAAGTTAAACCCCTTTCCAGTCTTCCTTTGGTCAGACCAGCAATGATCATCCTCTTAGTCCTTTCCACCCACTGTAGAGATAAAACTGAAATTACCCGCATGAGAAATTCTTCTCAGTGGTTGCTAATGCTCTAAAGAGAAAAAGCTAGAGGAAACTTTAAAGAACAGCTAAACTGAGAATCTTTTTAAATTTAACTTCTGCTTTGTGGTCTTTGTAAAGAACGTCATCAACATTTTGTTTCGTTGAAGCCCTGGTTGCTGATAAATTTCAAGCTCAGCAATATGAGGGCCATGGATTTTTTTTTCATCCTAGAGGTTCCTTGAGGAAAAAGTCAGAGGAGAGAATTGGGAATGTGTTTCAGATGTAGTAGGAGTAGTTTGTGGGGAGTCTTGTGGAAAATACTTCTGGATATGCTGGTGTGAGATGTCATTGTAGTCCTTGTGGCAGAGTTGCTCCTTGTGAATTAGGTTTTTGGTATTTTGGTGTGAGCTGGAAAAACCTGTGCTGTCTCTTTACCACCTCTATTCAGGAATTTATTACTTTAAAGGAAGCTGTCCTGCAGTTATGCTGTAGCTGCATATTTCTTTCTTCTGGTCAATGAGAAGTCAAATTTCACACCACTTTTTGGCAGGCAGGTGGTAATAGCTTGAAGTTTAAAGAAAGGGATGAAATGACTGAACAATCTAGGACATGGAAAAATGGCTGGAAAAGAGATGACTGTCGTGGTTTAACCCCAGCCAGCAACTAAACACCACGCAGCTGCTCACTCACTCCCCCCCCGTGGGATGGGGGAGAAAATTGGGAAAAGAAGTAAAACTCATGGGCTGAGATAAGAACGATTTAATAGAACAGAAAAGAAGAAAGTAATAATGATAATAATAACACTAAATGACAACAGTAATAATAAAAGGATTGGAATGTACAAATGGTGCACAGAGTAATTGCTGTAATTGCTCACCACCCGCTAATGGACACCCAGTTAGTTCCCAAGCAGCAATCCCAACTCCCCCACCACCCAGTTATTTCCCGAATGTGACGTCCCATGGTCTGGAATACCTCGTTGGCCAGTTTGGGTCAGCTGCCCTGGCTGTGTCCCCTCCAACTTCTTGTGCCCCTCCAGCCTTCTCACTGGCTGGGCATGAGAAGCTGTAAAATCCTTGACTTAGTCTAAACCCTGCTTAGCAGCAACCGAAAACATCAGAGTGTTACCAACGTTCTTCTCATACTGAACTCAAAACATAGCGCCGTACCAGCTACTAGGAAGACACTTAACTCTATCCCAGCTGAAACCAGGAAAATGACAGAGTGAGGGGGTAATGGTGAAGGTCTGCTTATCGTGAGATGGAAAAAAAATAATAGGGGATACTGTTTATTGTCTTTTATAAAAGAAGAATGAAGAAGCATCATATAAAAACTTCAGGTGACTTCAAAAATATACAGAAGAGAGAACTCTTCACATAGAACCTGGTTGTGGAAGTTTCCATGCAGGATAATCCGATTGCTGCAAGTTGCTGTGGCTTCAAGATGTGGATGTGGGGAAGATGCCCTGGTGGTTCTCACATGCAAAGACAACCTCTGCTGGCTCAGGAAGCCCTTGGGCCACAAGTTGGGATTATTTTTTGAAAAGTATCATGGTATTTGTGTCCTGTTATATTTATCCCAAGTCAAAGGTATTTGTTACTGTCTGGAATGTTTAGTGCTCTGGGCTCATTAGGTCCAGCTGTTCTTAACATGGTTTTGTACATATTGTATATTCTTGTATGTCTTGTAAAGTTTTCATCTTTACAACAAGTGGTAAATATTAGGGTGATTATGTTGATGCTTATTATGTCCATTTAAATGCCGCTATGTGATATGTTGTCTAACATGCGAGTTAACCCTCAACTTTCCAGTTTAAATCCTTAATACTGAAGAAATCCAAACCTCTCTTGCTGAAAAGTCATAATAGGGCTTATGGGAAAAACTGCTGGAAGAATTAGATAGAGCCCTGAAAACATGGAGAGGGGAAGAAGTATTACATTTTGTATTTAAGCTCAAGCCTCTATGTTTGATTGCGGGAAGATGTTTGAAAATAGCTATGCCAGAGCTCTGAAGGATTCTTCAACCTACTGATATGAGCTCTGGGAACTGGGCTGTAAACTCCTTGAAACCCGAACAGATGTTTTGGTATATAGCTTCAAAGCTTTGAAAGACTGTTTTCCCCACATGCCTTTCTATGTGAAGAGACTTTTAAGAGCTGCTGAATAAATTTTATTATCTTTTCTACAAAAGCACTATCCACATGGAAGAGGCAGGCTTTGAACAGTCATGGGCTCAGAAGTGAAGCAATAACATAATGCAGGCCCAATTGAACAAAAATGGAATAGAAACAGGAGAGATGTGTGTCAGCCTGTTTAGGACCCAGAGGGGTGAGAGTTTTGAGATGCTTCAATAGCTTCTTCATGAAGATAAGTAAACACAAGGGAGCTTTATTGGCTTCAGCTCTGCTACATTAGATAGAAGAATTCTTAATGTTGGGGAAGAATATAGATAAATAACAATCCAGATGTTAGTCATGTTGTTTTATGTGCTTTTAGAAATGCATCTGACAGTGATGACGGTGGGTTGAGAACCTACTGAGTTTTCAATGGGGAAAACTGTCAGGAAAAGGGAGTAGATTTAACTTACCCTTTATCCTTTCATCCCCTTCCCACACGCTAACTGGGTGTGTATTGGTACTGGAAACTGCTGTGCTAGTGCTGTACAAATGCCCAGGAAACCATAATCCCTGCTGTAGGAATTTATCAAACTTTAAAAAGAGAAGACAAAGGGAAACATCTAGAAATAATGCACTGAGATGTATGAAATGGGATCCAATTAAGTTGAATTACCTTATTTTCAACCTGGAATCTAGGGTGCTTTTCAATACCTATTGCATTCTGTTACTAGGACAAGCAAAACACCAATATTGCACTGTTAGATTATCATAGGTTCATTAACAGTTCTGCTTTGTTTTACAGTTTCTGGAGAAAAACCCTCAAAATTTGGGATTTTTTTAATTAAAAAAGTGTTTGTATTTTTCTGCAAGTAGGAGTAGGCCAAATCATTTTAGGAGGGCTCGCTGCAAAGTCTCCTTACACTTTCCTTGTTGCAATTTGGAGTGTTTGTTCTCTATTAAGGCTTTTGTTTGCCTTGTGTCATTGCAGTGAGTTGAGAGTGAAAAAAAAAAAAGGTTTTTATCATAAAGATTTTTCAGTTTGAAAATCTGAACCAGTTGTGGAATTGCTTTGATATCTGCCCCCCCTCCCCCAGGGGAATGCACCCTTCAATCACATGACTGCCAGAAACTGGCCCATTTTTAAACTGTCAGTGGCAGGATGGAGATTTTTTGTAAGGTCCAGATCTACTTTTAAGTAATAATACTTCCCATGGGGAAAAATGCTAACACAATTTGTGAAAGTTATTTTACTTGATGGTCAAATAAACTCGATAGTGCATCAAGATTAGGGTACCTGGCTGTAATGACAGATGCAGCAGCATTTAGGCGGAAGACTTTGTTTGTCTTATGAAGGTATTGATGGATTTTCATGTGGATGTTTGACTTCTGAAATCATAGCTTTTGTATTTTAAAAGACAAAGAAATGAAACCGTACGGTAAAAGAACAACCCCAAGCCAGCTCCAAAAATATAGGAAACATGGCAGCAGAAGTGTCCACTCAGGGAAGATTATAACCCTTCAAATTGCCAGAGCCTCTTTAGCAGCTACTTTGCATCGTGGGTTTATCTGGCAGAAAGAAGATGACAGGGTTGCCAGCCTGCCTAATGATCTTCATCTAACATTTACCTTATTGAGAGGGGAATAATTCTGTTAAATTAACATCCTAGCATATTTGCTGTCCAGCTAGTTGATGAATTAAATAGCCTGAAGAAAGTGTTTTATGACTTGTTTATCCATAAAAATTGCTAAATTTTTCACACTAAAGGGAATGACTTTTCAGTAGTTGTGTGCTGCAATGCCCTACACCCCTTGTTTGTAAAAATATATATATATGTATACGTATTTATATATAAAAATAATAACTTTAACAAAAGCTGTGTGTCTTTGGGAAGTAGGAGAGCACATGGACAGATACCGCTCTTGGAGCGACACCGGCTCGCGCAAGCACCGGTGCTTTGCCTCATGGTGTGTGCCTCCTGCTCAGAGGAAGCGCAGACCGTTAATGACAGCCTACGAATCTGTGACACTTGGATCACTCGATCAATCAAATGTGGCACCTTGTGCCAGCCCAGCCAGCTGTCCTCTTCTATCAGCGTCCGAAAGTGCCGCACTGAAGGCTGCAGGTGCCAGCTGCCATCCTCAAATAACCACTGGACCTGCCCCAGGATGAGTGTATTTAGGGAACCTGTTTGGATTGAATTTTCTGTCTTGACAGTCCCTTTTGAGTTTCAGTTTAGAAAAGGAGAACAAACAAATTATAGACTAATAAACAAAGCAGCGCCTCTATAACGACGAATCCAAGCCTGGGGCTTTGCACTTACCTGTTGTAGACCTGTTGTGAGGCATTACCGTAGGTGCCTGTGACAGCAGGAGATGTTGCTGAGGATGCAGTTGACTTGTGGTGCTTCGTTTGACCAAAACTTGTAACATTGCAGCGAAGTCTATGGTTCATGGATCCACTAACCCATTGAAATTTTACATCGCTTCTGTTACTGTGTTTTGGGTGTGCCAAGGAGGTTAAAAAGAGGAAGACTTAGTTTCATGAGAAAATATATTGTGAGCATGCTCATTGGAATGTTCCATAAGCAAATTTGGTTTCTTACGGTCATTACCAGTGTGAAAGAGAAATGCACACCATGCAGATATGGAGAACTTGTCTGTGAGTCCTTGCTGATGCTGTTGCACCACTTGAAAGCCTCCATGTGTGAGAGGTCCACCACCACATAGGGGTGAACCAGTGGTTGTCAGATCTATAGGCAGGGACCCTTCTGTATCCTTAAGTCTTGAGGACTCTGAAGCTTCAGAGCTTGAGCATATCAGGCTGAGGCACTTGCAGGTACAAGAGGCTTGGGCAGAGGGAAGATATGGGCAGTCAGGATTTTACAGTGGAACCTGTGTTTCAAGGTAAAAGAAGTTCCTTTTGCTGCTGCAGCCCCCAGACTGATAGGCAGTAGGTGATACAAACTGTTTTCACAAAGAGGGTCTACCACTCTTCTGGGTTGCATTGGTTCTGAGTGCAGCAGGCTGTCCTTGTACGTCGATATCAAGTTTTTCTCTGCTATTATCATCACTAGATCCTTGTCCTCACTTGATGCTTTCTAGGCTGTTCACTCTTATTATCCAGCCTGTATGAGTTACCTATTATTTGCTTGCTGAATGCAATTGCTTGCAATTTTCCAGGTTGAAAAAATGAAACTCCTTTGAAAAAAATGTAATGGAACATCCGCAGGTTGAAACAGGCCCTGAGCTCAGCTGATGGCATAGGGCCTTTAATTTACTAAATGTCAGTGGTTTGATGGCAGTTCAACATGACTGGTGATTGCCTGCACCGTGTTACCACTGTGGCTGAAAAGGCTGTTTACCTTTGGAAGACAGAAAGCTCAGCTGAGCAACACAGAGAGCAGTCTCCTGTGACCTGCTAATAATTTTTTTCCAAAAGACTCCCCAATTGCTCAGGAGCATAAACCCCTGGGAAAAAACTTCTCTTTGCGCATATGCTTGTTTATGTATCTGTTACAAATAGGTCAAACCAGAAAAATGATGTTTGGGGCTTAATTTGCAAAAGAACACTTTATAGCAGGAGTTTTCTTTGCTGCAAAGTGATTTGTAAGTTGACCAGTGGAAAACATTTGTTTTTCAGGAGATTTCTCTCATGTTTATTGTCCCAGCTCAACCCAGCACTGAAATCTTTCTCTGTGTTCCTGATGTTTGTTGTGGGACTCCTTAGAGAAGTGCGAGTGGCCCTGTATAAGGTAGAGAACAATGGTTCAAAAAGAAAAAAAACCCATCTGGTTCTCATTAATTTGGTGAAAAGATCAGAACATATTCTACAAGAGAACACACTGCCTGTAGGGAAAGTAGAGGCAGGGGCTTTTCCACTTATGTGAACAGCTTAGTGCAAGTAGATGCAAACTCACCTGCCAAAGGACAATTTTGTTTCTAAAAATGAATTTGGGGTCCAGCGTCCTTAGAAAACATCAACCTTGATGGTCTTCTATCCATAGACCCCATTGCAGGCAGTGGTGGTGTTAGCTTCCTCCCACTGCCATGCAAGTGATACAGAGGGAAATATCTTCGTTTGTGTTAAAAACACAGTTAGGGTTTTGCATACTCTTTGAAGTAAGAAGTTAATAATTTTTTTAAAAAAACAACATTTTTGGAGGTGTGGATCTACAGGTAGTAGAGCTTAAACCGAGTTGTGCATACAGTAAGTTTTGGTTGCTGCTAGAGCAGCAGCTCCTAAATGGCAGTCTTTTGTAGCTTATCACAAATGGCTGTATTTCTGATGTGCCGCCACCTATTTAACGCTTGACTTTTAGGCCTTGTCTTCTGAGCTTTTGTGGGTATGGGCAAAATTTGTTGAAACGCTCATGTGTCTGCTCTTATTCGCAGCTGGAGCAGTTGCCGGGCTCCTGCAGTCCTACGTGGCCCATCTGTGGCTGGTGCAAGCATTGATGTACATGACTTGCATTGCACTCGCTGCTGCTGGTGAATCTATCAATGAGATTACTAGCTTGCTAAAGATGATTTTATGGACTCTGCAGCTGGTTTGTTTAAAACTAGATTACTGTCACATTTGGAAACATTTAGCACCACTGGACCAATGAGGGATAGTAATTTATAGAGGCAAAGAGGCTGACTAGATTTAATCAGTTTTTAGGAGATGAGACTTAATCAAACATAAGAGGTTGAGAAGGCTGATAGTCCTAATGAATTTGAATATGTAATACAGGGCCTGCCTGAACCATAGCACATTTTCTCTGGCCACGGTTGGTTCATAATAATGAAACGTTTGCAAAAGTTATGAAGTCAAGAGGTATAAAATCCTTTGTGCATGGAACCTCGTCAGCAGGGGGAGGAAATTACCTGAGCTGAAACTCAAAGCAGGCATTGCATGAGATTTCTTTCAATATGAGAATTTAAAGGGTTAATTTTCAAGCCATTTTCATAATATGTAAGAGAAGAGAATTGGGAAATTACCTTGAAGAAGAAAGATACCCTTGTGAGTTGCACACTGAGGCAGGTCTCCGAATGGCTGCTCTTGGTGTAGACCGCCAGTGTGTACTTAGCGGATAGCCCTGGGCAGGTGTTATTCCTTCCTTGATGCTCAGTTCACCATCCATAAAATGGTTGTGCTAAACCTTTCCTACTCTTTTTTGTCTATTTTATGTGTTATTGTTATAGCTAGAGAAGTGTTGACTTTATAAAGGAAGGCCAACTGAGGTAGATGCTGTGCAAATGCATGCTACAACAATCTCTGCCCTGATATTACCAGTCTAAATAAACTGCAGTATATTGCTTCCACCTTTAAGCCCACTCCCAGCCCAACCCCCCCCCCCACTATACACCCCCATTTTTTAATCTTGCTCAAGGATGGGGTTAGCACTAAGAGTTTGCATGATGAGCAGTCTCTTTTGTAATTTATAAATTGGGGTGATGCTTTAAGTAAACAAAAAAACCCAACCTGTATGACCTCATCATCTGAAATCCACGCTTGTGTAGTGGCAGCCTGAGCCATCTCTTAGTGTTTTCAGTGGGAGAAGAATTCTGCCTGTGTTTTCTTCAGCAAGGCAGTACTTGTAAATATTTTCCCCTTTCTACTTAATTGTGAGAGATGCTGCTATTTGCCCACCTCCTGGTGGTGCTGGCAGAGCTCTGCTAGATTTTGGAAGGAGTTTCATCTCTTGCCTCTTTGAAGAGAGAAGCTGATGTGACAACAGAGGGACCAAACCCTGAGAGGTCTGTCTAAAAACCTCAAAACTTGGGGTGCTTGTGATGTTTTTGTCCCCTGTAAAACCTCTTGCAGCTGAAGCAGCTGCTGTGGAAGTAGAAGGTAGTTCTATTCTCCTGCCTCATTTGGGTCAGGTCCTTCATTCTGCTAGAAGAAGGGATAAACTCTATTAACTGTTGACACCAAGGTTCACTATAGAAGACAAATATGCCATAGGAGCATGATGAGGGGAATTGGGTTGGGATAGGGATTTTTAATCAGCATCAGGCCTGACGGTGAACTAACACTGCAACCTGCTGAATGATTTGAGGGTCCTGAAAAGGTGAAATACTCAGTAAATGCCATATTTTGTGTAATGCTCTATCTGTTGCTGAAGCTGTGGCTTTCTTCCATTTTCTCAATGAAGATTAGAGATGCCTTGTTCTGTTCTGGCTTTTTGATATGTGTTTTCCATAGTGCTCAGTAATGATGGGGCTGCATAGTGTCTTTCTTTAAATCATTGTGCTTACGTGACAGGCTTGATTAACAAAAAAACCACCAGGAGTTCTAGGGCATAGTTTTGTTGTTATTTCATCAATATTGTGAAGCTCTACTTGAAATTAAGTCTTTATTATGGCATACATTCTTGAAGACTGTCCCTTTTGCATATTTCAATCCAAGTTGACCCTGGTCATTGTGAACCATGGAGATGTGGCATCCCTGCCTTCTACCTGCAGATCTGAGATGCAGAGAGATCTATGGCCAGCTTAGGTTCACCGAGGTGTTTGCAGTAAAACCAAACTTAGCTTTAGCCAACAAAAGCTGCCTAGTAATTTTCTTTGTATTCCCTCTGTAGATGTTGGAAATAAAGGCACCTCCAGATGCAATTGAATTCCTTTATCTTAGACTTCTGTCTTAGGATATAATGAAATGTGCACTAGACATGGTGGTCCTTCTCCACTGACTCTAGAATGAGCCTCAATCACTTTCAATAGGTGACTCACCTGTAGGTGGAAAGGGGGTGTGTGATGAGCCCCATCTCAGGTAGAACAGAGAGACCACAGTTTCCTTCTGAGTTCCTGGTGAACAGCACGCTCCTTTTCTGTGCTCTGACAAGGTAACAACGTGCATATTTTGCTACCAAAATTATTTAAACACCAGGGGTGTTGTCAGAAATTTCAGAGTCTTACCTCTTTGAAGCCATATTGGCCTCCCCCAAACACCCAGTTTTAGCCCTACTTTAGCCCTTTTGCATCTGTGGTGTAGGAAGGTGGCAGTTGTGTCAGTCTCATTTTCTCAGAAGCAGTGCATGGTCCTGTTCATTTGTAGCTTTCTTCATGTTTCTAATAGTGGGTAGCATGCCAAGCTAACTAATGGGCAATGGGAAGAAGTCACTGGTGAGTACAGACCGTATCTTTGGATGAAAGAGCTACGAGTTTCCTGTTGAGTTTAAAGAACAGCCCTGCTGAAGCTTTGATGTGCAACCAGCTGGTGCACGTAGAAGCAACCAAATCAAGGATTAGAGGGGGATGAAATTAGTTTAACTGACTCTTATTTTCTATGTATACAATTCTAGAAATGATTATTACTTTGTAGGTAGCTAATCTAAATACAGAGGTGCTTAAATGTTGCTCCCTAATTTTACAGGTTGGTACAACAAATTTCATTACCTCATTCAAGGTTTTCCTGAAGTGGGCAAACAGATTGTGATCTTCTTGTATTTTCAGCATATCAACTTGTTTTCATGCCTAGCGATGTAGAAATTAAGCAGGGAGAACTGAAGAGCCATTCTCAGGGGGGGCTCTTAATAGTAACACACTTAAATAGTTCAGGTATTTTTAGCTGTTTTCCTTTCATACAGGGAATATCAATGTAGGTGTGTGTAATGGTTGTTGACAAAGAATCCCAGAATTGGATTGTTGATGCTCAAAGCAGTAGCTTTCCTGTTTAAAATGACATAAAATATAAGTATAAACAGACATGAAATGCAGGAAGGAGCTACTAACCAAATTCTGGTTATACTGGTTTTCTGCTATAGAGTGGGTAGCACAGAATGGAACTTGAGGTCACTTGCTTGTCCTGCTGATTTGGAGTTCAAGCAGAGCTGGCTGAACAGGAGTGGTTTATGACCAGATATACATTTTATCAGTAGGAATATTTCTGCTTATCCTGAGTAGAGGGGCATCTCCCCAGTCTACAGTCACTGAGATACAACGTGTCTCACTTGCACGTCCATTTCATGGAAGTTAGAGGTGGGTGCCCTCGATCTTTTCCATCACATCTAGCCCACAACAAATGTCTGCCCTTTTCGTCACAGGGAATCCCAGGCCGTTCTGCATTGATGACTTTTGTTGTGCAGGCATTTCAGCCTGGCACAGTTCCTCCATCCACATCTCTGCCCAAATTCTTGCCCTGGTGCAGCGGAAGGAGGCCTGTGAGGAACAGAAAGCTGGGGAGATGAGATGGAAAGGTTTTCATCATCAGGGCTAGTCTATACCATTGCAAAGACTTACTGAAACTACTGCTTCAGTGTTTATTCCAGTAATCAAACCTGGAAGGAGATCCCTAATTGGGTATACAGTTTCTTCCTAATTTCAGTATATAAAGTGGACATGGTAGCATGGTTCAGTACTGGATGAAGGAGAATATCAACATTACTCTCTGCATAGCTCAATTTTGATATCTGCATGAATTTGTTCTCTAAAGAACTTTCCACCAAGGTAGCAAGTGGCCTCATCATTTGCCATGTAGGATGGGAAAGAATTGCTGTTGGATGCAGTTCAGTTGTGGGGTTTTGAGCTAATACTAGATTTCTCCTTTTGGGAGAATGTTTTCGCTGTGCTTCCAGCATTGGCTAGTCATTATTGATATCTCCGTGGATATGCTCCCTCCTGGACTTTTTGGGAAGGTCACATACCTGGGATTTACAGCTTTTTTTGTATATGCTGACTGTTGCAGCAAAGATGATTGGGAAGGGAAGCTCTTGTATGTTCCTCTGCCTGGAAGCTTACTCAAGGTTAGAGATCTCAGGTGACTTTTATTGTTACCTTTTCTGACAATGGCCTCTCAATATGAAATATAAACTAAAATATAAACCCTCGGAAGAGTGGCAACTAACTGGAGATAGAACTGAAAGGACTGACATGGAGATAGAAATTGCTTATTGTTTATAGTATGTGTCTACTTAAATCCCACTTCTCTCTTGAGAGCCTGGCTTACTTAAAGAAGAATTGCTACACTCTGAGAGAAGTTTCCTATATCACAACAGTGTTATAGAAACATGTTGTGAAACCAGCTGCCATGAAATTGAATTACAGGTGTTGTATTCTTCACTGCTTAAATTGCTCTATTATATCACAGGCCTCATCGTTTTGTTTTGAACAAATAACTGCAATTTAGTAGGAGCCTAAGATATGACGGTATAAGCAGTCGGGGTTGTGTAAGGCTTCCCTAATGATGGAAAATTGTTCTTATCAGTCTAGAGTGTATTGACTTTGTCAAAATACCTGCACAATGAATGGAAAAGGAAAACTGTTTCCTCATGGCATCTTTTTCTTAAGTTTGTTTTTATATTTTTCAATGTGTGAAACAATCCCCTGTAGGTTTTTAGACTAGTCAAAGCAATATGGTCATTCATATTTAACTTTAATACAGCTCCAATACCTCAAATTGTGGCACTGGATGTAGTTAGATATTTCACTTTCTTCCCTCTCAAATTGATGGAATTAAGTAGATGGTTGCTCAACCTAAAACTTTCCAGGTTTTCATGAAATAAGGTTTTGAAAGATCCTTCGGGAAATATTTAAAAATAAGTCTCTAAAACAGTTACTGTTTTAGGCCAGAATTTAAAACTGTTTTGTCTAGGTTTAGATTCCTAGTTGCTGCTGTGTGTGTGCCCACCCTGTGCTCCGTTCTCCCTATCCCACTCCTGCCCACCTTGCAGGGTAGCCTTTTCTCTGATGTACTTTGCAGTTTACCCTGGAGCTTAATGTGTGCAAATTGCCGCAGTTGGCTTGGAAACAGTGTAATTCCCACAGGAAAGGGATCCTTGCGAGAATCTTGAACTTGAAAATTAACCTTACTTCCCCTACTGCCTATCCAGGTCTATATTATACTGCAAAAGACACTATATACTGAAATTCAGGAAGAGAACCTGCTGTATCATAGGGCTCAGAACAAGCTTTATTAGTATCCTATACTCCAACCTGTTACTAGTCTGAAGATTTGATGAGGTGTTACATATGTGTATTCCTCCAATTGTCACGGATTTCACAGAAAAAATGAGGCTAGGAAGGATAACAAGAGGTCAGTTTGTCCATCCTCTTGCCTGAAGGCAGGACCTGTTCTTCCAGGTCCTGCTTTATTCTTGACAGATGGCTCTCTAACTTGTTAAAATTCCTCAGTGACAGAGATTTGCTTACTTACTTTGCAGTGTCGTTTGTGGAAAGGCAATTAAATCTGCTTGAATGATCTCACTTTGCCCATGTTCCTTTAGGAATTAGGATCAGTTTTCTTCCTTGTTTCAGGTTTTTGGTGTGCAGGCTTTTTGCTTGTGACTTTCTGGATTAGCAATAGTTGCTTGAGTTTTTTTTTTTTTTCCTCCTTCCCCTCCTGCTCTGTGCCTTATTCAAAATGGGATTTTTCAACATCTGCTTTTAACCGGTATATGTGTCAGGCCTCTGATGCTCTGCCCATTTGGTTGGAGGCAGTATGCAAGTCCCCTTACATTTCAGAAATTTTAAGTTCATGGCAATCTTTAAAAATGGGAAAAGAAAAGGAGGGGACAGCTTTTGGAGTGAATGCATATTTTTGCTGATAAACTTTACATAGGTACTTTTACTAATCTTTTCCTCTTGTCATTTGAAGTGAGATGTGAGAAGATAAAACTGCTTCACAAAGTTCTATGAAAAATTAATGTGTACTGTAATTTAGGTGATGTATTGCTGAAGGGCATTTAAATATTATGGTTTTGTTTTCTGCAAATTCTATTTTAAGAGAAACCAAATATCTACTAAAGACTATTTCAGAAATTCAATGAAGTGCTGCTGATACTAAAAGAAAGAAGAGAGGGGAAACAAGGGGCATAGACTGCACAGCCTAATGAGAGTACATAAGCCTAATGGTGCAAAATTGCAAATTGCACAAATTACAAAGCATCGTCCCTTGCATTCAGACCTCCTTTTAGCGCTGTCAGGGCAGCTCCAAAGCTGCAGTATCAGATCAGGACTCAGATGTGCTGGCAATGTCGTGTGGCTGTCATGAGTCGCAGCATCCTCAAAGCCTCTGCCTGACTCCAGCCAGCGCTGGCGTGCAATGAGTTGGTACCACATGCTGATATAAACCTTTTCAGACTCTGAACTGTGCTGCTGGATGAAGTCGCTATGGGGCAAGTCAGGGAATAGACTGGTGGGATATTGGGGAAAGAACTGATGTTGTGGTGTAAGACCACAGATACAGGTTCCCTTGCCTAGTGCACCCTTAGTTGTCTGCTGTTGGAGGCAAACTGGTGCACAAGTGACGATACAGCTTCAATGTCCCCAGTATGCTAGGGAGATGCTGTCTGGGCTTCTGCTTGCAGCCACGAAAGTGTTTGGAGCAGCTGCTGCACTGCAGGGTAAGTGTCCTAACCTGGTTAAAGCAGTGTTTGATGGGGTAGAAAAATTAAAGCCCAGGGTTGGAGGTAATGGAAAGTTAAAAAGGCAGTTTACAAAGGAGTGTTCACAAATACTAGGAAAAAAAGTGTTCTGCTTTACTTTCTCACTGCCTGCTTTTCTTCACTCATAGAAGCTGCTGTCCAGTCTGTGAAGTGTTAGCTCTAGCCAGAGTGATGGACTATAACTGAAAACTTGAGGAATGTTTGTCTTTTTCCTTGGCTTTTGCCAAGAATTCAAGCAAAAGTGTAAAAATGTATTTTGTTTTCACTAGTGTCACTTTCTGCTCCTAAAATCCATCCATATGAGCATGTCTGTCTTACCTTTGGGATGTTGGTTGCTTCTCCTCCTTTAGCTTGTACAGGTCAAGGATGAGCTAGCAGCCTTAGCTTTGATTCTATCTGTTTTGCTAATAGTGAGATACCCGATAGTCTGGTGCAGCTTGTGTACCTTGGAGATGTGATAACCAGGTATTTCTTCTGTTGATGGCTGACTATTCGTCTTAGTAAACCAGGGCAATTCAGGGGAAGTGTTAGTTTTCTTTTCCTGTAGAAAAATACAAAGCATTTTGCATTGAATGCAAAATTATTTGAGATCAGTGATGAGATTACTCAGTCAAAGCAGAATAAAAACTGGGAGAGATGTAATTCATTGTTTTATTTTTTTCAAGCTGCTGACATGATGTGAGAGTTGCTAATGCAGTATGAAGTACAAATGATATGCAAAATTCCCTGATAACTACCTGGGAATTCTCATTCCATCAGCAACTTTTGTGTTATCATAAATGAGACAGCTTGAAAGGCACTTGTTGCGTTTTGTATTGCATGCATAAGTCATTTGCACTTCAAATGAACTGGCCTAGATGATTTTTGATGTTTTTTTTCTGCATGGCTTTCATAAGCAATGGAACAATGCTGAATTACTACTCTCTTTCACATTTAACAATTCAAGAATCGTAGAGTGAGGAGACATGACAAATGAGCACACTGGTGCAAGCTGCCTAGCAATTGGGATTGTAAAAACTAGGCTTCACAGAGTCAGATTGGGATGTCTGATCACCTTTGAAAATTGTTGAATGTCTAGATTTTAATCGTAGTATGTTTTTATGTTCCGATTACAGCTGGTACTTCAGAGCTGAGAGTGTGAATGTCTGTGAAATGTTTCAGTGTCTCTCACAAGCCCCAGGCTCAACCTCCTTGGCTGGTTTCTGTCTGTTGGGCTTGAGGAAGGGTCAGGGGAGGCAGGAGGAGAGCAGGTTTCCTTCATGGGCTCCAGAGAGCACTGTAGTTGCTCGCACACACAGGGAATACAGATGCAATCACATTCAGTGTCCCTCCTTCGTGAGCAATGGTGGGTTGCTGGATCCGTGCTGCCCTTTCCCTGGCTCTGCTGTGCCATGCAGGCAGCGTTCCCCTGCCCATTCCCTGGCAGCAGGCAGGGGTTGCCGGCGAGTGCACCGGGCAGGACTCTTGTCCATGGTCATGTTGGCTGGTACAGATTGCACAAACCTTACCTCCCGGGTCATTGTGTACAGCCTGGTTTTCATCAGTATTTCTTGAGGCTAGCACTCTCTGCAGTAGCTTGGGCACATTCATACTGACCTTCACTCAGGTCTACCTTGAACGCCATACAATGGTCCTGAGATTATATTGCTTAATATTTTCAGGTCAGATTACCTGAAGCAAGGAGGGAGCTGTGTTGCAGTCCATCACGGCAGGGCTTTCTGTAGCAGGAGCTGAAGGGCAACTGTTGGACAGCAGGAGGTGTGCAGGCCCTCCCCAGAGAACAGGGGTCTTTAACATAGTCGTCCTCCGTAGTCGGCTGCAGCGGCTGTTTCAAACAAAACACTATCACAGCAACGTCCAGCCGCAGTTTTCTGGAAATAGGTTGTTCCCCCCAGAACGTACTGGGAGGAAGCTACTGTGCATCCAGCATGCACGGTCAAAGACCATGAGGTCTGGAGCAAAGGAGAGAGTGAATCATATTGATAAGTGCAGAGTTTGGTCTTCATCCAGGAGGTGAAATAAAGCTAATGGAGTCCCTCCAAAGCTTCAGGGCTTGATTCTCAGCTGCTGTAAATCAGCACAGTTCAGTATAACTAAGGTTGAGGATCTGACCGCATGACTTTATCTTTGCAGTGTACGACAGATGATTAACTACAAATGCACGTTGAGGTGATGTGGGATGTATGTAAGGATGAAGCAGGAATGTGCCTAAAAGTCTCCTAATCTACAGTTTGTTCAATCTATGCCATTTATCTCTCCATCACCATTCCAGTATCTCTGTATTAATCTGGAAGGCTCTCCTTGCTGAATATGATGAATGTATAGAAGTCCAGAAAGACAGGGAATGCTCACGGTTGCTGTGTTAAAAATAATTATCTGGTGTTACTAGCCCAGATGCAATCCTGGAAAGCATGAAAACAGCCTGGGATGTATGCTTGTGGTGCTCAAGAGGTCAGTGGGCGGTAGATGCTCACGAACTAATTGGACTTCTGGGGTTCTGTTTTAAGGAGTGCCTTCATATAAAACAATGTACATACACAGGACACAGCTGCTGCTCAGTCAGTTGTTTCCTAAACTGACAGTTGTTTTAAGATAAGAGATATTTTTATTTCACTGAAGCCCTTTTTCTCCAAGTCCAAAAGAGCCTGAAAGATATTATCTCACAGAAAAATACCTTTGGGTATGTCTGTGAAAAAAATGAGTGCATTCTGCAGTGCTAGCAGGGTCACTACGCATGCCTCGGTCTCCTTTCTGAATGCTATTCATGAAGGAGAAAAACTGGGTTGAAATGCAAAGGATGCACGCGGCTGCAGGTTTTATCTAACAAGGTACAAAGTGGCCCATCGTGAATTGAGTGAGGTGTTGCTGCCTGGCGGGAGGCACTTCATCCTCCCTGTGTGGCTGGAATGATATAAATGTTATGTGTTGACTTTTAATGAATATTCATCAGTTGTGTGTGTGGAGGGCTCTATAGCCTGTCATTACAGCCTTATCTTATGCATTAGGGAGAGAAGGTGGCTCCCACATTTGGTGTCTGATGTTAGGCAGGGCAAAATACCTTAGCCTGTGAGCCTGGAAGGGCTAAGTCTTGCTGGGTACTGAAAGAGAGCTCTGCACTGCTCAGAGAATACCAAACAGGGAGTGTCCAAGGTCAAGCAAACAGGAAAATACAAAAAAATACTGAGTAGGCAGTAAATATTGTACTTGGGAGGCTTCTCATCCTATAAATTTATGGCCTCAGTGCCTGCACTGTCCGTCTCACATCACTGTTGTTCTGGACCTGCCTCGGTGGTTGTGTCCTGACATTTTTTCATTGTTTGCAATACTTGCCTGCCAGCTTAGTACAAATATCATTGTGTGGCAGCTTTTAAAGCTTCCCTAACGTTGCTGCTTTTTTCCCCTCTGCTGGTGTTACCCATTCCCGGTACTCTGATGGTCTCTACTTGCCTCTAAACAGCCCTTCATGCTTCCCAGTGCTCTTCCACAAACACCTGGAGCTTCTGCCCTTGCGACATCCAGAGACATTTGGGTCCTGCCATCTTAGGCAGTTCTCTCCTTTTTGGGAGTCAAGTGGTGAGCGATACAGCATGGATCCTGCTGCTGACTCTTTTATTGGGATTCATCTTCCATGGGCCTGGCTGTGTATGACTTGGAGTCCAGCCGAAACTACTTGCCTGGGTGTCCGGTACAATGAGTGGGTAGAGATGGTTGTGGACACTGCGTATGTTGAATGCCATCTCTCTTCTCACTCTTTTGGGGGTAGGACTAATGCACTGGTTGCAGTACTGCAATTGTTTCTTTATATCCACCTGACTTGAAGTAAGGTGTTTTGCTGCACTAAAACCTGAATTTGCCTCAGAGCTATGGGGAATGAAGACCTTTTCTTGGTGGCAAATTAATAGAGTAGACCACTTGTTGTGAAAACCAAATATTGCCCTTTTCTGGGTATGAGGCTCAGTTCTTCAGAGTCCTTTGTTGCGTGAGCCCAGCAGTGCTTCTTTGGAAAGGGGGGCTTTGTTCCTCGGGGTGGCAGGGCTTCCTTCCACAGCAGTGTCTTGGGATGGTGCCGCGGTGTCAGATGGCTGCGGTGAGCTCCGGCGTGCGGGAATGGAACCCGGCTTCGCCACTGCTGGCCTGAGCCCGTGGGGGAAACAACTCCAACACCAAGGGTCCCTACCCTTCCCTTCCAGGTGAGGCAGCATTTAATTGGCTTTGCCTTCTCTAACACAAAATACAGAGCAAAACACAGATTCAATTCAAAAAGTCCTTCTTGAAACAAGATCGCTCCACTGAATATTCCCATAGCCTCGCTCAGTGCAGTATTAGAGTATTCTTGTTACAGTGAGGGGAGGTGCTGTAGTGAAGAACAGAAGAATATAAAGCAAATTGCCTCCATAAAGCAGTGACTGAGGTGGATGAGCCGGATTTGTCTTGTCGTGCTTAGTCTGTTTATTGCAATAGCTTTTGCCTGTGACATTGTTTGCAGGGTAACTTTATATCCCAGCTGATTACTCTTTCTTTTCCTAATACCTTGTGTTTGGATAAAGATGCTTTTTTTTCTTTTTTTCTTTGGATTATCAGCAAATCACTGTTTCTTTGTTGAGTGATAGAGAAGGTTTTAATTTTCCATGCTGAAAACCATCCAGCAGCTGTTTAAATGAAAAACCTGTTTTGTAAGAAAAACAGAACAAACCAAAAATTACTGGTAGCTAAAAAGTACTCAGAGCATCTGTTGTTTAACTGTATCCATGTTGCAATTAACAACAAACTGTAAAAACATATCAGCATTTGACGCCATTAATGTTATTTCTTTTTTTTAATGGTATTACTTTATTATTCTTTCAAGTGGGTTTTGCAAAAGTACAAAATGATGCTAATAATACTTAAATGAATAGCCAACTATATAAGCTTATTATAATCTTCGGTGAAGTCTATCAGAGATGTGTAATTTTTCTTGAAGTAAACAAAGAAATTGTTACAAAATTATAGTACTTCCAGGAAAAATGTATATGAGCATTGATTAGTCTCACACCTGTTCAGCCATGTAAAGTTTAATTGCTCATGGTTTGTGTTCAAGAGTGCTTCATATCTGACTCCTGTTATGCTGTTCAGTTTGGGATGTGTGTATTATTGTTTTCATATTTCTCTCTCACAGCTTGCTAGAGAGATCCGGAGATCTTGGCCAATATGCAGACATATGCTCTTTCAGTTATTACAGTACAAAATTGTATCAGCGCCTGAGTTTAGTTTTAAACCTGTTTTAACTTAGTGTAAACTGGCCTAAGGTTGGCTTAAATGGATGAGTGAGGCGGCTCCTTGTGTGTGCTCCAGCCCACTTGCCCTGCTGTGTGAGAGCGCAGTCGCAGGCACATGAGTCTGACTAGTCTCTTAAGTGCCCACAGAGCCTCTGGCAGTAATTTAGCTAATTAGCTTAAATATAACACCTGAACTGAGATGAACTCCTGAGTGCAGGTAAAAGTCTGGGTCTCCCAGGTTTATACTGCCTGCCAGCATCAGTGTGTGCAAGGTCTGACTGACGGTAATTTTTCTAATTTGTAAAGCAGAGTAAGAGGAGACTCATTCTGTCTTCCACTTGCGAACAGTTGAAGTGTACGATGTTTATTTATATATCTGTGTGGAGAAATATCCTTCCTACATAGATGATGTATCAAATGGAGACACTTAAACTGGTGCTCAGGTCTATGCTGATCGTTTGCTGCTGTCAGGGTGTGTTTTAATTTTTGTCTTTTACTTTTTTTTTCTTTTGTGGTGGGAAGATGACACGTAATGTATACATGTCTCTGGGTTCCACAATATTAAGTGTAAGGTCTGTATATAAATGCAGCTAATGAAATTGGGGACCATGTGGCCTCAAACCATTTAAAATAATGGCATGAGCAATCTCACTCCATTACATTTGAGCAGAAGCAGTTCACGCTGAAGTGCTGGTTCCCTGAGGAGCCAGGGAGCCCTGATTGAATCTTACTCACAAAATGGACAGTGAAGATAAGTTTGTTGCATGGCAGATGACAGCTCTGACTCAACAGAAACCGCAGTGCTCAGGGGGGAGGGTTGCCTTGAGCCTGTAAATACATTTTCCTTTCTTTTTCTTTCACTGCTGTCTTGCAAGCTTTGCAGCAAAGGCATCTGCCCCATGTTCACGTTGCCCAAAGGCACTGAGGTACAGCACGTGTCTGTGGTGCCAGTAGCCTTGTGCTGGGTGATGCTGGTCTGCTCTGCTCTTTGGTGCAAAGTCTTTGGGTTTTCATCCTTCCAGCTATATGGTTCAGAACAAATGGTTTCATCAGGAGGGTGGTTCTCCAGCATTAAAATATCTTTGCTGTCTTCTGGCATACTTAATCAGAAGACTAAGTTACATATGTGGGGATTTTCTTGACTACCATGAAGCCACAAGAGGCCCTTCCAGCAAGGCCGGGGTGCTTTCAGCGAGTGGACCTCCTTTTTATCCTACTGTAATGTGTTTCAAAATACAGAAGTTGTTGGGAGATACTTGACAAATTAGTTTTGACACAGGTTGATGAGCTGATGTGTGTTTTGCTGCAATCTGTCCATCTGGAGTGGTGCCCATCACTGGCGGGCGTGTTATTTTCTCGAGGAGGCCATCCCCTTGTGACCGCTTGGCAAGCAGTGCTTATTTTCTCACCACCACTGGTCAGTTAGTAGCTGGATGAGAAGACTGAAAATATGCAATGCTCCTGCGCCTGGTTCAAGATTCACTGTGCGTTTTAAGCCTGCTTTCTGTTCCTGCAGAAAAAGCATTTGGGGAGTATTTCGGCACTCGGGGGGAGTTGCTGTGCACCAAACAGCAGCGTAATACGTCCCGGTTCTTGCGGAGGAAAAAATAAAATTACTCCCAACAAAGACCTGTAATATTTGAATAGAAATACATCTGACAAAAGTGCAACTGCATGCATATTGGGACAGGATAGTGCTTGACTATAAGAAGACTGACTAGAAGAAACAAGACTCACAATTAAGTAGAACGCTACAGAAATTGGCTTGCAGGCTACTGGCCTGTATCGAGAGAAAACAGGACTTCTACAAGACAAATAGCAGTTCCCAAATGCTTATCTAGCAAAAACACATTGAACAAAAGAAACTTGATTCTTTCCAGTGAACATTTCATGCTGATAAAAAAAACCTGGTGACGTCTTCACTGGTGGAAAATAACAGGAGAGAGAGAAATTTGGAAGGCAGAGAGGAGCAGAGTTAAGAGTTGGAGATGCAAATCTGGAAGAGACACAAAGCACTGTGCAGCAACAAGACTGCAGTTTCACCATGAACCCCTTCACCCCTCATCTGTGCCAGCGTTGATGTAGGATTGTGGACAAGGACTCATGTGATATGGGAAGCAGCCGAATGGAGCAGCAAGGCGCATCCTGCTGGACCCGTGGTCTCCTGGACACAGTGGATCATCCTGCTCTGTCTCATCATCGTTGTTGCTAACTTTGTATTTTCCATGGTGACATAGGGAAAGACAGGCTCAGCCTTCAGAGAAGCTGTGACTGTTGTTACATACAGTCTCCAGAAAAAAACCCTGTGCTCATCCAAGCTCAATCTGAGAATGCCTTTTACATGCAGCTTTTTCCAGCCTTCCCACAGCTTCACAGGCATATAATAATTTTACCAAAAGAAACATTGCAAATCCAAGGAATTCAGATTTAACCTTAAGTACAACATAAACCTCAGTGAGAAGGTTATTTTGCTGTACAGTTCTATCATATTGGGGAATTATTTGTCAGAAGTGCGAGGGTAGGTAGGTGCTTCTCTCTCCCACATAGCTTAGAATTGTATGGGTGAACTTTTTATGAATTTAATGGTACTTCAGAGTTACCTGGAATTGGAGTGTGATGGGATTTTGGGGGAATATTGAAGGCCTCCCACTCTGTTTATTTTCTTGGAAGTGGCATGTGAACAGTGTCCCACAAACATGGATTGCAGGGCCTTGTTTTCCATTGCCAAGCTTGAAACTTTTAGCCTTGAGATTCACTTTGCAAGTTTGGGGAGGGAGAAAGAACACTTAGAAAAATTTTGATATTCTGAATGTAAGTAATGCAATTTATAGGCTCAGTTAGCCTGGCATGCTCAGTGAGGTAAACCCAAAAATCCTTAGATGGCATGTGTTATATGTTGGTGTATGGACACTGTTAAATTTGTATGCTATTTTAAAAATGTAATGTTTTTTAATGCATAATTGCAAATTATCTCATGCTTTTATAATCAGCTTTGCCAGGGTAAAATGCAGTTAAATCCAGTGAAGTACAGTATTTGTCCTGGTGTTAGGCAGTTGGTTCATTTAATCGCAGCTGCAATGAAGAGCTCATTTCTCTTCTCAATTTGTTTCCAGTTTAGTTTCTTTTGCCTTTGAGGATATGATGGCTGCTGGTCTGGGGGGATCACTTAGTATTCCTATCTGGTGAGAGGCATGGCGAAATACTGGGTAATACAAAGACTCTTGAAGCTGTGATTCACCCTCTCAGATCATATTAGGCTTTGGATTTCAGTTGTGTTGAGTACAAGAATTATGCGTAAAATACATTTCTGAACCGTTTGTAAGTTTGGTGTGGCTTGGATCTGAGCTCTTGGTTCAAAACTACTTGAAGTGCAGACTAATAACTTCTAAAGGGATGGAAGTAGAGTCCAGTACCCATATAAACTGCTACTGTTAGCCTGAACATTTGTAATATTTAGCATGTCATGACACTGAATGCATTTTGGCATTGTTAAGACTGAAAAATTCAGTTTTTCTGTGTCTGAGGGCAACTCCTTCTCTTGACTGGGCAGGTAATTTTGATATTAAAAAAGGGGGTGGTAGTGGTGGAAATGCCACCCAAGCCTGTGCGTTTAAATATTAAGCCTAGATCAAATCCCAAGGCTTTCACCTTTTCTGTTAGTGTGTTAGGGCTTCGTTTTGACCTGATGAAATAGGCATGAATCAGGGCAGCAAGTTGCCCGTCATTGTCTTTCGGGTGGACTTGCCTTTCAGGCTGTCCATCATGTTTTGTAGTTTCCTCCTGTTTTCCTCCTGTTTCACACTGCTTGGTTTCCAATCTTCCCTCCATCCTTCCATTGTAAGCATCTACTTTATTTTAATCTCCTTGACAGGACCCTCTTATCTGTTCTTAGCAAGCTCCATTTAACCTGGTCTGCCTTGAGCAGATTCGTATTTCTACCTTCTGATTTCTCCCCAGGGCACACTGTGAGCAGGCCCCTCTCTCCCATCAAAATGTAATATTTCGGTAATTTTAGACTCTTGCATTTAGGGTTTCTGTTCTCCTGGAAATAGGAAACCTGGAGCTGACCACGGGTGGGAAGCTCTGTTGTTTCTCAATCCTCCACATCCAGTCCTGGCCTCTACCAGTCTGAGACCTCCTCTTTTGCCTTTCTTCTAGCACAAAAAAACCCAAACCTGTTTTTTTGTTTCTTTGTTTATTTTTAAGTCACAGGAAGAGGAACTGAATGACATGTTGGTGCTGAAAGTTTCTGGGTAAGAAGTTTCCCTGCATAATAGAGTATCTCCCCCAGGGACTAAGGACTGTTCCTCTGATTGACAGTTTAATCTCGGTGGGATTAGACTCCTTGCTATATACAGTGGAGAACAAGATGTATCCTGCAAAACGTGAGTTTGGTCTCTCGGAGATTACGGTGCACGTGAGGGGTGGGTGACAGCTGGTGGCTTCTGGAGAAGGCATTTTCCAACCGTGGAGGAGTTTGGGAGGCAAGTGGGGACCCCGGGCGCGGCAGCTCCTCTCACCCTGCAAGTTCTCTCATCAGGTTAGAGGGTTTGCTTTTAAAATTGTTTGAGGGCTGAAATATTTCCACTTAGCTGGGAGAGAAGAGCCTTTTACCCACCTCAGGCGTATTCTTTTCAAAAGCCTCTTTTGTCAAAGCGTGCCTTGGCTCTTACATTGGTGAGTCTTTGTTTTTGTTTTATTTTATAGACTCCTACCTGTGTTGGCCAGAGTTTGCAGAGGATGAAGGGGCAGAGGGCAGGCGCAGGAGCTGCCCTTTGCAGTTGGCAGCCTGCTTGGGGGCTGGCTGCATCCGTCCTGCATCCTACTGAATTTGCCCCTCTTGTTTCAAAGACCAGGCTGGGCACTGGCTCCATGTGAGTGGTAGAAAATGATTTTATAGTAATGAATTATTGAAGGGCCGGTAGCCAGCAGCCTCTGTCTGAAGCCTCTCTTTTGGAGCACGTGAAGATTTATGAGTGGATCTAGTAAGTGCTGAAACAGATTGTTCAGTGGCGGTTCAGCTGACTTCACTGCACGTGTAAGCATCCGAGTTTAAGATCCTTTTTAGCAACTGAAATGTATTCCTGCGGGAACTTGAAGTGGTCAAATGTTGGGCTTTTTTTTTTTTTTTTTTTAAGCTTCCTGAAGTCCTACATACTGAAAAGGATATATGAAATTAGAGCGTTCACATTTCTTTCTCTCATTATTTTTTCAACATATATGAGAAGGAAGAGACTATTTAGTTTCCTTTTCTCTTCTCCCTTGTGGCTGAATGCTTCAGAGCAAAGCATTGTACTTGCTTTTCTAATTCTCCCTATTTGACATATGCCTTTGAATTATAATTTCCATCCTTTCCTGGTAAATACAGAATTTTCTTTTCAGAAAGCATTTAAATGCTATTTTAAAATAAAATTGAATTTCCATCTTCATGTAATTAAATTCTGTGAAGTCAGAAGGAAATTGGAGAGGAATAATGAACCTGGTGTGTTATTTCCTCTTTTCTTCCTTGTAGGTATTTGAAAAACAAAACAAAACCCCAAAGAAAATACCATTGGAAAGGAAGCTGTAGTGTCTGATGCAGCAAGGGATAAAGACTTTAATCTCCAATATAAATGAAGGAAACTTATTTTTTCCTCTATCAACACTTAAGAGGTCACTCTGAGAACCTGGCATTGGAGTTGCCTTGTGTGGTATAGATTTTGAAATTGCAGTGTGATTCTTCACTTTTTAATAAGCAGAAAATTGCACGAGAATTTGACAAATTAGCATCACTATGCAGTGACCTACCTAGGGGTGAGAAAGGAGGAAAACCCCATGAGAGTAGGATGATTAATTGGATAAAACATTATATTGTGAAAAAAAAAAAGTGTGGAGTCCTGTTTAAAGCATGTCTCCACTGGTAACGTCCACACTTTATTTATTGTTTTTAAGACCACAGTAATCTATCAAAGGATATATGACAGTCTGCTCTTCACTTCCAGGTGTATCCTAGTAGCTGTTTTCCTTCTTTGTTAACATAAATATTAGCTATGAGGAAGCAAGTGTGGTTTAAGTTTGTCTTCATTCCAGACAAAGTATATAATTAGCTTAAGTTTATCCTTTCCTAAGGGAGAAATACTGCAGTTGGTCTTTTGTTTCCCTTCCTCATTACCCGGTGTTTGGCCAGAACAGCATGCTGTGGCCCAACAGCAGTGGGATGTTTTGCATGTACAATATTCTGCATATTCAGAGTTGGCTAGAAATAATACCAAACTTTTGCCTGAATGGGACTAGAATAATAGGCAAGTGTGCTGTTTTAAAACATCCATGTTCATGTTATGAATGCGAGCTTTCAATTTCTCCACTATCTCCCCCTCCCTCCCAAAAAAACCCAACTAACTAACCCCAAAAAATTCTTTTATTTGTTTTTTCACACAGCAAGCTGGCTGAGGTGTGCTGGGTCAGCACACAGGCATATTCCTTCCCATGCAGCACAGCAACTGACTCTCTGTCCTGACTTTGGGTGTCTTTTAAGATACCTGCATGTTTTGGGTTTCATTGCATCTTTTTTTCCTTACTTAACCTATGTCCTTCTAGCCTGAAAAATGTAGATTATTTAACAGAGTTTCAGTGCTCTGTTGTGTTTGCCCACATAAGGTGTAAATTATGTCAGTATTGAGCTCTGAGTGAACTTTAGATCCTGTTAGGCATGTGATTTGAACACGTTTTATGCACGTGAAAACATGCAAAATAATCTTGAACTTGTAGAAAAAAATGAGCTTTCTGGAATTCATATAATAGTGGGTACTTACTTGTATCATATCTGTTCCCAATTTTATTCAAATAACTGTTTCTCATTGCTGGTTTTTGTTGTTTTGGTGATGTAATGGCACAGCTGGGAGCTGTAATTTGCAGCGTTTTCTTTCAGATCAAACTATACAAAGATATCTTGGATGTTTAGCTGTACTGTTTCAAGGTGGTTTTGACAGCGTCCACCCTGATGCCAGTGGGAGGCTGGGTAGGAACCTGGGACAGAAGCGGAGAGGAGGGGGAGGGGTGGTTTGGGAGAATGCAAAACCATGGAGTACTTGGCAGCCTAGGGGATATGAAGTTTTACATGTTGCTCTGCTTTGTTGAAAAAATAAGCTATGCTGTAAAATAAAAAGATTAATTTAAAAGTGCTTTTACAAATTAGAAAATTGATTTTAAAAATAGGGGGAATTTTTTTTTGGGGGGGAGGGGGAAGTGTTGATTCTGTTCAGTTCCTCATCAAAAGCGTGAAATGAAATTTGCAGTGGCACATTGCCAGGTTTGTAATAGTTATTTTCCTTTTCAGTCCTCTTTAGGATCAAATCAACAAAACACTCATATACTTGTTCTCCAACTTTAGCCCAAGCTGGCTACACCTTTCAGTAGACTCAAGAGAAAGTTAAACGTATTCCTGTGCTTTCATTCAACAGTTTGTTTAATGTGCTTTTCTTTATTGAATTTAATTTTACTTTTGCCCAGTTTGGTCCAGGGACAGACTTTTCCAGACTGTTCTGATGTTCTCAGTCAGTTTTTTGTTGCGTTAATGTCCTGAAGTCTCTGGCACTAGGGAAGTGCTGTATCCCAGCGGTATGTGGGTTCACTTTCCAAACGCAGCAGTAGCCAGCACTGGGAGAAGCCGTGCGTGGGCATGGAATAAAGCTACATACATCTACCCCTGTTCTCTTCTTTCACGCAAACTTAGCTTTCTAGCTAAAACATTTCTGTATGCAGCATTGCTGCCTGCCTTGACCATTACCAGCACATAATTCTGGGAGCGTATAGGCACTTGTGGTCCACTGGCCCCAAAGAGCTGTGGATTTTTTCTCCTCTTCTTTATTGCCATGTATCCCTGTATCAGGTAACTTCTTTTAAATCTTAAATAAAAATATGTAATGATGAAATAAATTAGTGTAACCCATTTTCTTTCTTTGAGCATCCCGAGGTGCACAAGTGGACTCCGGGTACCACTGGGTAAAGCCACACATGCACACATGGTAGTTCTTTTGTTGGGGAGCTGGAGACAGGCGAAACACGCTGCTCATAGCATCGTACCTTGAGCCGAATGGGCCTAGAAAGGGAATTAAAGATCACCCCTTCCCTGTGCAGCTGTCCTGAGCAGGGCAGGGAGCAAAGGTGCTTCTTGGAAACTCTCACTCTGGGCTTGTCTTAGACTGGCTGAAGATCCGCTGTTTAATTCTGTTTTACTGGTTGGTTATCGGTATAAGGCCAACAGCAACCCTGACCTCGGTCTGCAGAGTTGAGTACGGGCTGTTCTGAGTCTGCTGTTTTCAGAAGTTCACTGCAATTAAACTCCCAAATGTTTAATGAGATGTAGGTAGATAATATTGTCTGGTATTTTAGATAATACTCAAGATGCTGAAAAGCTGCAAGAGCAATTAAGGGAAAGGACAGGTTATACTTGCTGAGGACAGAGCAGTTGTTGAGGGGACGAGCCCGCATCTCAGTGAGGTCAGTACCAGTCCTTGGTTCTTTCTCTGGCCCTGCCGGCATTGGTGTGTGACTTGGGTCAAATGCCTGGGAAAGTGTGGCTTGTAAATCTATCTGGAAAAATGACATAATCATAATTTGTGTGATACTCTACCTCCCAGGGATTTGCGAGAATGTATGTGTTAAGGATGATGAAGTGTTTATGGATACTACATTAATGGGGCCAAATAAGACTCTTCAGATAGTGAGGTGGTAACGTGCTGGGAGCGGGGGGCGGAAGGTGACTATGTAGAATATTTTTTTTTTTTTTTAGGTAGCAGAAATTCGCATGCAGGAGGTTTGTACTCACACAATGAGGTCAAAATCGCTGTCCCTCTCACCTGCCTAAATTGTTCCTGTGTAAGGCAAGTGAAGCAGAGGAAAACAGCTTCTTCAGCTCTTCCCTGTTTCTCTGTCTCTGGGTGAAATAAAGCACTGGAGTATGCCGACTGCCTCGTGCAGCCACTCATTCCTCCACCAGCCATCTCGGTAGTGCAGAGGAGCCAATCTTTCTCCGTGAGAAATCTGAGTGTTAATAATTTCTGGCAAGTGTTGTGCTGAAGCAGACAATTTTGTAACGCCAGCCAGGCGTGTTGAGGAGTTACACTGGACAGTGCAAGGAAAACACTTCATTCATATTTGAATTCCTCACCTCTTTGCAGCCCCCCGGGGCGGCTGCGTGAGCCAGGGCAGATCGTTTTCACGTGGCTGCTTTCCCCTGGAAATGCCTCCAGCGATGGTCTGGTACGTGGCCGCGGCTGCTTATTTCTCTGAGAATGCCCCCTGGGTTGTGGGTTTTTTCCTTGTTTTTTCTTGTTTTTTTTTTTCTTCTTTTTTTCATTTTTTAAAGGGTATGAAAACTGTAAAGATAACCAGACTTAATCGTGCTTCATGATGAGGTGTCTGGTCCCCTAATGTCACTAGGTGAATGTGAAGTATAGGGTAGGTGTATTCAACTGGGCATATTGAACATATTTGCTTGCTAAATGTAAACCTAGTTAGTTATTTTTTATTAGATATATTTGAAATGAGAACTTCCATCTCTCCCCTGACCCTCTGTATTTCTAACTGCCATTTTTCTTCACAACATTTTTAAGCTGTTTTGCAAATGAATGTTAGAAAGTGGATTGACTGGAAAAAAACCTGAGTTATAATAAAGGAAAAGTGTTAACTGTGTTTTCAGTACTTTTTTATTTAAAAGTCATTGGGGAAAGGAAAAACAAGGTGGGCTAAAAATGCTAGCATTTTCTCATGATATTATTCAGTTTAGAAAAAAATGGGTGTTTTATAACGAAGTTTCACTTGAAATTACTGGTGCTTGCCTGATCCCAAGGGGGATTTCTTGAGTATGGTTGCCCATGCCACATACGGATCTTTCCTCCCTGGCAGACATGAGATGTGTGAGAAATTAGTATCTGTGCCACGAGAATATTATTAACTATATTGCTTGCATCTAGGAAGACCTTTTCCTGTTCTTTAGGGATAACATCTTAGGGATATACCCTATTGATTCACCTCTTAAGTCTAAGCTACCCTGGGGTAAGCATGTATGTGTGGGCTCTGGGATAAAAAGCTGCTATATCCCAGTTAATCCATGGTATCTGCTCATGGGTAAATATAAGATTATTCAAGGCTGCTTAATTTAGGGTTTTGAAAATACTTGTAATCAAAAATATATTTTTAATATCAATGCAGTTTTTCTAGGCTAACTCCAAGGGTTTATGGAACTGTTTTAGATCTCCATTGCGTTGCATAAGTAGGATATAAACACCCAGTGAAGTGTCTTTTAGTCTTTATGTTCCCAATGCAAGGGATATTTTTGTAATAGCTATTCTTGAAAATTGTTGAAACTAGTAGAATAGTTCTATTTTTAAAATACAATGTATTCCATGCAAGAAGACATCAACATAGTGCTGTTCAATGCTGTGTAAATATTTGTATATAAATAGAATAGTGTTTTTAAACAAATAACTCTGAGGAGAGTAGATTTTCTTTGTGCAAAGATTGTGCACATAATAGTTTTCACCTACCAGTTTAGTAATGCATTCATATTGTAATTTTATTTACACAGCACTGTATTCGTACAAGGCGACAATGGCAGAGGAAGCAGTCAGCATTTCTCACTACATGAAAAGAACAATTTAAATACTTAAAGGTATTTTGCTAGTGACACTTTTCCTGTCTTCCATTTTTCTTTCTAATAGATCTGTGATTGATATTATTGTCCAGTTTGCAGAAGGACAGTGTCTGGTAATTCATGCTTCACTAAGAAGTTTCTAATGAAGTTAGAAAGGCTGTAAAGAGAGATCAAATTTCACCAAGGAAATTAATGTTCTTTCACAGCTAAATTATTTTTTTTAAATAATGAGATGTCTAGATGCACTGTACTCTAAAATGGATGACCTTCAGAAATCTAGAATGAAATAGCATTTGTATGTAAGATAATACCTAATTTTTATTTCCCTCTTTTTATTTAGAACAAAAGTGAAAATGACACATTGCTGTAATATTTCCAGATTATTGCATTATTCTTATGAGGTAGTAAGGTGCTTCATATTTCCCTGGCAGTTCTGAATAACCATTGTTAATCACTTAAATTAGAAATAATTTTTCCTTAAAGGCTGTAGAAGTAAATCTGTGCATCATCAGAGGCACCTTTTGAGAGCAGCATCCAGCTTTCTGCACGGAGTTTCCCCATGCCCAAGCAGGATAATACAAATGTTTGATGCCTGGGCTGAGTTGTTTAGCTTTCTTAATTCTCCTCCACCTTTGCTCTCACCTTATGTCATATAAGGTGGTAGAGAAACAGCTGTCCTAGGATCTAATGCGAGATATTTTGTCAACATATGGTAGTAGTCTTAACTAGGGTGTGCTCTGAATACCAATGGCTTTTCCTGCTGCTGCTGTGGAATACAGGTGGTAGGGATGACTGCCAGGCAAACACCGCGTGCTTCTTGAGAGAGGCAGGGCAGAGCGTATCCCAAATGCAAAATCCATTTGCCGGGATGTTTCTCCTACTCTAAACCAAGCTGATTTTTTAATTTTTTCTAGATTGGTATTAAAGAACAACTGTTAATACTGAAAATCAGGTCTTTGATTTTATTTCAAAGCTTATAAGCTTTAAAACAATTCACATCCTGAAAATAAAGTGTGAGCCTAAGCTGGTTGGTAGATCAAAGCCCAGTAGTGTCTGGGCATGTGAGCTGCTGACTTTGTTGAGCAGCTGTGAAGCCGACCGGCAGAGCCAGCAGGACACGCACGGAGGCACGCAGCTCTCATGGGCTGGTTGCAAATGAAGTGGGTTATTGTTTAGTTAGCGAGTCCCAGGATACTGCTGTGGTATTTCTTAAATCCTGGTGTGTGGCATAATAATGCATCTGTTTGAGGTATGGAAGGAATTTACATGAATATCCAGACAGATCTACTATTTGAAGAACACTTAAATGAGCAAAAGAAAGAAGAGTGCCTGAATTGAGACATGACCGCAAATTGGCAAGGAAGGGACAAAGGGTCATTGAGGAGCTTAAGGATGGGACACATGAAGGTGTCAGTAAAGCCCCAAATTCATTTTTTTTTTGTTTTGCTATTATTCAGAGACCCCACTTTTTGACCAGTAATGACCTTGGGTTTAGTTAACTGGAGCCAGCTATTGTTCTGCAGACTCAGCAATTCACCTGTCCCTGAGGGACAGAAGCACGTACATACGGTTGATTCCTCTCACGCAGCTTGAGCGGAGCAAACAGCTCCAGTGCAGCTCTTCTGGGACTTCGGCATGAAAGTTGCTTTGCTTCCTTACAAGATTTAAATGCTGCCTTCAGATACACGTGTGACTTCTTGCTGAAGTTCTGGCTCCGCAGTTCCTAGCTAGTAGAAATCCATACGAATTCATTACCTTCAGTGGGGTGATGTAATTAGTAGGAGCTCAGATCTAGCCCTTAAGGGATTCTTAAAATTTTAGGCTCATTTGAGTATAACTTCCAAGCCAATGACAGATAAAATTAAAATCCTGCTTTAGGAAGTGCAGAGTGGCTATTTTTGTTCATTTTATTCCCATATTCCTGTAATCCAATTGTGCATGAGTAAGCATATCAGAATGAATCCCACAATGTTGATCATTTCTGGAAAGGGATGCTGTAAGTTGGCTAAGAGAAAATACAGAATTAAGTAGTTTTCTAAATAAGTTGCATCTCAGAATAAAATTAGTAGAGTGGCAGACACGATTTTTACACAGAGGCTAAAACCTGAGATTTGTGGATGGAATAGAAATTATTTTTGTGTAGAAGAACAGCACGAGTCTATGAAATGCTTCTGTTCAATAAACTCCTCACTGAAGTCACCAGGATTGGTTTTCCTTTGTATGGGAATGCTTCGTTATCTTGCTCTGAATTTTTCACCAGAAGGAACCTAAATTTTATCTCAAGCATGATGTTCAGAAAAGATTTCTAATTTATAAATGCAAGCCCATGAAAGACTGTTGGTTTTGTATATTATTTTAAAGATAGGTGTAAATAATCTATAAAAGGCATGTGTAACAGGCTACAGGTGATACTGGGGATGGAAGGTTTTGACCTGTCTATATACTAATATATCTGGCTCTAATTAACTAAATCAAGCTTGTAACTGGGCATTAAGATACTGGATGCATTTTACTGCCTACTGGAATTGCCATTTTGTTGGTCATGTATTCTGTGGTGCCTTGGGACTGCTGCTGGTTTGCTCACATTAGTGGACAAGTTCCATTCTCCCTGTCCTTTAACCTTATTTAGAAACACCAAATTTTTAACAAGAGTACCTGGCAAGATCGTGGGTGATGTTTACAACCACTTCTGGTTCTACTGGAAATCTCAGCTGCCTGGCAAAGGTGCTGTTGTAAAAAACAGCCAGAAGATTACCTGGAATTAATTTACTTCCAGGGTTTGAGGTGAAGAAGAAATTTTTCTCTAGATCAGAGGCAAGGACTGTTTTCAGTTTCTTTTTGTCTTCCTTTTCCACATAGGACCTGCTGCCCTTCTAGGATCATCTGGGCATTTTCATCCAAATTCCTTCCTTCCTTCTGCTGATGTCTGTTGTTTTCTTCATGGAACCCTTTCTGGTTCAGGCCTGGGTTCTTGGTGCTAATTTGTAATTCTCCATTGGGAGTGTTGCCTAGTTGGGAAATGAGGGAGATGAGGTGGCTGTTCTGGGACGGTGCGACTGAACATTGCTGCTTTGCAGGGGCCAGTCTCAGCCTGCTGCAGTTTTGTGTTCCTGCAATTACCCCCAAACATGGAAGTCACAGCTGACAGCTATGTTATTTTAAAAGCATGACTCTCTCCTATCCCCTTGCCATGAACTATTCCTATTCAGGGTACTTTGTGTGCTGGTGTAATTATATCAAAGAGTAGAAATTTGGTGGTAGGAGTAGCATCTGTAGATTTTTTATTTGTTTGATGACAGGAATGCTGGAAAGGCTCGACAGTGCCGTGGTAATCATCATATACATTTAATAAAAGTAGTTGTATGCCAAGTGTCAGCTGAATATTGGAATCATGTTATTGAATATGGATCTGTGCATGGCTGCTAACTGTGCTTTTTGATCAATTCATATGATACGGCACTCAATTGTATTAAATGTAAGTTAATTCAACAATCTTCACTTAATTGGGACTGCAGTTTTGGCAACCTCCCATTTAGTGATTACTGTAGGATCTTTGAAACAGTCAAGCCAAATGCTTGTGATTTAAATTTTATTTATTTATTTTATTTTTACTGCTTTTTGAGAGGATATGTTTAAGGGAAGCACCTTTTAAGGTAAAAGCTGGAGAAACCATTTAAAGTGTGTATAGCTGAAATAATTGCCCTGAACAGCCGATCTGGCTTTGAAAGCGTTGTGCTGCATTACAAGTACATAAATCTTTAGTTTCACTCCTTGAAACTTACTGTTCATGGGGACTGTATGGCAAACAAGCCCATTCATACTGCTTAGAGAGTAAGTGCAGAGCTACAGAGGAGAAGAAAGCTTTATTAATCCCACCTCTGGTCCTTCAGCCTAATTGATTTTTGTCATGGCTACTGGAAAACCACTGGCTTTTTCTCGGTTGAATGTTCTTTTTTCTGAAGTGCTACAGAGAGCACTGAAAGTGCAAGCTGCTTTTTTTTTTTGGTGAGAAGCTAAGGCTGAAACTCTATGGGAGGAATTTAGTGAACATTAAGAAACAGTCATTTAAATTATGGAGAAAAGGCAATAAATCACTGTGCTTGGTACTCATTCTGAACTTCATCTCATTTAAAGACTTTTTTCTGTGTTGACAGAATTAAAATATTAATTTGGTTTTCAATGAATCTCTTTCAGCTGCACTTTATGTTTCTGCCTGAGGTTTTTATAGATTTTGTCACTTTAAAAAATGTATTACTAAGGGCAGGTTTTTAATTATCTGATTTCCTTTTCCATTTAAACTTCCAGACTGAATTTCATCTAAAGATCATATCTGCCACATATTTGATTATTGGATGTAGATCAATCATCTGGAGATAACTGTATCCTCTGTCACATACATTGCAGAATGAAGTTCAGAAATTAGTATCTGCTACTACTCATTTTGAGTTATCCCATTCAGATGCAGTACAGCTCACGTGAGCAAATCTGCCCTGGATGCACCACTGCTCCTGCAAGGTGGTCATGGAGCTGGGCTGGGAAAGGAGAGTGGCTTGAGGCAAAATTAACTCCATTAAAGTTAAAAAAAATTAAATAGGGCAAAATATTTCCAGATCTTAAATCTCCAAAAATAAATGCACGTGCCAAAGTCATCTGCATTGTGATAAAACATGGATGGTTTTAGGAAAGGAAGCAGGATTATCATTCTCAAAGACCTTGCCCAAGGAGTCCCTCAGGCAATACACTGTCTATATTTCCTTGTAAACTGTACAATCGCTACGTTTCCAGCACAGTCAAAAAAAATAACAAAGGAGCCTCTTTGGTATGGTTTTGCTGTGCAGACTGTGGACAACCCTTTGGTCTTATACAGCCAGGAGTAGTCTCTTGCTTGTTAGAAACTGGACATCTCTTCAGCTGGTGCCACTTCTTCTAGCCTTCCCAATAATTAAATTATTCCTTAAACATTCATTGTGATGTAAATTGCTAAAGAAATCAGGTTCATCTCCATTGCAGACAAATGCAGCGTCTCCACAAAGGAAATGTACCTGCAGCATGCTGCAGAAATGATTGCAAACTGATGGTTCATTAATTGTCTTGAAGTTCTAGGCTTGTTTATGCTATTTTAATGGCTTGCAAGGCTTTTTATTCCAGCATATATGGAAGATGAAGTGTATTGCCAGTTGCATGTGATGTAACTGTTGGTGGTGGTCTTGCGGCTGCTGCATCTGATGTCAGAGGCAGGCAGAGTCTGTGGAAATGGGAAGTGGGGGGGAAAGAGATGAGATGTAGGACAATGAACCATTTTTAGCTTCATAAGATACACTAGCTGTAAAGAGTTCAATCACCACCAGGCTGCTCTGCTTTGGAGGATCGTGTGTGGCCTGGATGCACACCCAGGTCTGAAATACAGACGTGGCTTCTGTACTGCTGACACTAATTCCACTCATTATGAGACCTTCTTAATTAGGCCTGTTCTGCAGGACCACTTACTCTCCACTTATTTAATGAATTTTCTGTAAGTAGAAGTGTAGTACAATAACTGTGATGCATGATGGGCGTGTTTAGATAGCCCTCCTATTATTTTAGGAAGTGCAGTACTTCAAAGAAAACTTATCCCAAGGTGTCCCTTCAACTTTTCTTTTGTATTACCCTCTGGGTTACTCTCCTATCTCCTTCCTTTGATATGTTAATTCAGTCATTTTCCCTATCAGGACTCATTGCTCCTACTTTTTTCTTCTTTTTTTTTTTTTTTAATATAATTTAATTTTGTGGAGAGTTAATGCTTATCAGTCTTGTTTTACTATTTGAGAATTCCTGTAACCATTTTTCTTCTTTGAAATGAAAGTCTACGTTCTTTCCTGACTGACTTCTTTTGAGTTTACTAGTACATTATGTTACTATTTTTTAACAGTTCTTCCTTATTATTGTTTATCCTTCTAAAAACAGCAGCACTGATTTTACTTGGTTTTAGTTTGAGCTGTTTGGGTCTTATAACGCTTTAGCGTAATTCAGAAACACATATATCAAAGCTCCTGACCGGAAGGTTTTGTCAGGTTCTCATCTAGGCACAAATTTGTTATCTTTGCGACTTTAACCAAGATTAGTCAAATCTACCTGCAATTCATGAAAACTTCACTCTTGTGGGAAACAAATGCTTGTTGGAATTGAAGCATGGTCACAAATGAAGCCTCTGGCATTAGGGGCTTCTGTCACTTGGCTGAAAGCATCACCTGTCACATTTCACCAAAACTTGTACAGCATATGAAATCTGATTTGTTTTTCATCAGCTATAGAGCAAATGATTATGAATTAATTTACAACTCATTATTTAAGCCCTTTGAGCGATAGTTGTAAATATCTATCTGTTGTTGCAAGAATTAGCTATCTAGCCCTGCCACCTGCGCACAGCCTGGGTGATGCTGATTCTGCAGGGCTGGGGTTGCCTTGTAATGAATTGTAAAAATCTAATTCTTTATCCCTTTCTTACTCAGCATAAAGCTGATAAAACAATTTTGTCATTTGTGCTTCAAATTTAGCAAAAGTCATACGGTTTAGCAGGAGCTTAATTATATTTACTGTAGAGTTCAGACAGCTCTTTCAGGTTTTTTTTTTCCCTCTCACGGTACTGCAGAAACATGCTGGCAGTACAGCTGAAAATACCACTGCTCAATTCCTTCCCAGCAGACGGTGCTGCCCTTATAATTCTGATGGTGCCGATGACTAATATAGCAGAGCTTCAGCGACCAAAGAAGAGGGAAGGAGGGAAAACCCAAATTTAGAAGTTCATTGACATGTGATCCTTCGTGTCACTGCAATGATCTTAGTCAGATGCTGCTATCAGGAGGCTCGGAGGGTTTGTGTAGCCACAGTGGTGACTGAATGTAGCGTAAAGGTAGTGGATGGGGTTTCAAATCAGCTTTAGCGGATGCCAGTACCAGTCTGTCCATCAGCATGGAGTAACATCCCTTGGTTCTCTGCGGGCTTGCTTTCACGGTATTAGTGGCGTTTGCCTTCCTCTCTATGATACTGATGTATTTAACAGTATTTTTCAGCTTGTTAAAAGTGTGCTGCCTCTTTGCCTCTGGGCACTTGAATAGCAATTAACAGTATCAGTATGTAATGAGGTTTTCTGTATAGGTTGAAAAAGAAAGTCCTTTTTCTCCTAGGTGTCTAGCAAATATCAAATGAAATTCAAACCTCTTGGGTTACTGGCTTTTTTTCCTATCCTTTTGCTTTGTGTTGGTGTGAGCGAATCTTCGTGTCCGGGGATTATCACTCATGCTGATGGAATTGGGTGTCTGGCCCGTCGGCACCAAAATTCTCCGATGAATATCTTTTTGTATGGCTGGCTCCCCATCAGGAGCCAAAGTTGGACAAGGCCTGAACTTCGGGCATATCTCGACCTTGCTGGACCACATCTTTTTTGGCTGGAGCTAGATCCAGGAGCCAGCTGTACTCAAAGGCACGGGAAGTTTGCATCTGGAGATGGATTTCGAGTCTTATCTCTGCTTGATTTTCCCTGACTCCTCCGTGAACTACCCTGTACTACTATGCAGTTGCTCTGACAGGCAAGACAGAGATTTTGTAATTAGGAGCCTTCCATCATATGGTGTCCCTGCTGCGTTTCATCGCCAGCTGTCTTCCTGGGGCTGAGGAAGCTTTGCTTTTACCATGCTTCACACAGCATTAAACTGTGTAGAAAAGGCTAAATATTGTAGGCCAGATGCTGCTTTCCCTTTGCCTTTTATCAGCCTAGAGAGTAATTTCACTCCTGGGATGGCACTTTGCTCATGTTAACTGGTGCATGACTGCAAGAGGCTCCTGTTCCCTCTCAGTCCTCCTGGTCCTCTGGCACAGAGAGGACTGTTTGCAGAGGATTATTTCCATAGCAGGCTGATTCTGTGCGACCACCTTTCCTTTTCCATTTTGGTGTGTTTTGGTGGATTTCACTCCAGCTGCAGCAGAAGGCAGGCAGAACATGTAGTGGTTTTCTTTTTGTTTTTCTTCCCTTGTTTTTTTTAGGAATCCTTAAAATGGGAATGGCAATCAGATCTTTTATCACCAATGTGTACTTTGACTGGAGCTAACCTCTCTAGATGTTTATCTAATAAAACTTAGGTTTCCCACAGTATCCACAACACCAAGAGGCATTCTTTGAAGATGAACTCCTCCTACCACTTTACTCTCCATTTCTATTTGGAGATGCTCCTTACCCTGCTTTTATCCTGCGAGGGAGGAATTTTCTGAGTCTGAAATGAAGAAGCAGCCCCTGAGGGGACTTTAATACAGAAAGGTTACAACTCAGACAATAATTTGGGTCAATTTAAATGGCATGTGGGTGTGGGTTTAAATAAATAGCTTTAACCTTTAGCTTACTGATGGAACTGAAAATAGATACAGGGTTGGGGACATTGGAAGAAATGTGTACCGTTGCTGCCAGCATTACTTTGAATAAATAGATCACTCTGCAGGGCTGTCAAGGCAGCACCTTCACCAATAAGAAGAAATAAGATTTTTTTTCTTTTTTTAACCATCAGCCAAGTCTAAAAGAAACAACCTTTTTTTGATGGCTTTGCATTCACAAGCCTGTACTTTGCAATTTGCTTCTATCAGCTGGACTTTTAATAATATTCATAGATCTTCATGGTTATGTAATTGCCTACTTAGACCAGTATGTAGACTCTCCCTAACCGGTTATAATGCTAACGTCAAGAATTAGAGCAGGTGTTGATCATTACTGAATGTTTTTACCTTGTTTCAGCCAGGAACTCTGTGAACTGTTTTTTTCTTCCCCATTATTTGTCACTCAAGAACTAGAGGAGAGCTCATGAAATTATTTGCCCAGTTTATAGGCCAAAAAGGGGTGAATGTGCTTTAGCTTAGTAATAGTCCCCTCCTGTCTGATCCCTATCACTGCTGTTGCCCAGATAGGAGATGTGGAGTAGGTATGAGCTCCTGTAGCTTGCTTCTGTGGGAGGAGAGTAGAATTACAAGCAGAATGAACTCTTATGCTAGCATACAAATATATATCTGGAGAAGAAATATGAATTTCATCATTATTTTAAGCTCCTAACAATATGAAAATCTCATCCAGAGTATTGTAATGAGAAGTAGCTATGTGGCAGCTATTCACAATTGTCCACAAAGAGTTTATTTAAGGAGAAAGTTTGCAGTTAGTTGGTGGGAGGGGAAGAGAAAGTTGTTCCTTTTCTGAGAAGAGTGAAAAATCTGTTTAAAAATAAAGTAAAACAAAAGAACCACAAAATGGGTGCAGTGGGAACGTTTTGTTAAGTTTTCAAAGTGTAGCTGAGCCCAAGTTTGGAGATTCCTGGTTGAGCTGTGTCTCTCCAGCCCTGCAGCTCCAGGCCCCAGTCACCTAGAAGATGGACAGCTCAAGCAGAGATCAGATGCTCTGAGAGTCCGTGTCATACCAGAGACAGCCTGGAAATCACAGCTCTTTGGTTGCTTTACCAGAGCTGCTGGGCTCTGCCTCCATGGCACTGAGCAGGGGAGCTGTGAGGACTGCAGCACAAGACCGGTCTTCAGGCTCACTGCTTTGGAAGAGGAAAGTCGTGACCTGCATGCCCCCGCAAGCCTCTAATTCGTGGGGCTTCTTGTCTTCTTTGCCAGGCTGCTTGGTGAGAGCACTCAGAGCTGCAGAGAACAGCGTGATGAATAGCTCGGTAACAGTGAACTTCTTGAGGAAGGACAAAGCTGGTGTTGGGTGTCAAAGGCTTGAGGAAACAGTTTCTGGTTTATCTTCTCCATGTACCAGGTGCTGCTCGGAGGCTGAAGGTCTGCCTGTGGGGAAGGGAGCTGCAGGCTTGACCTGGTTTGTGCTGATGTGTTGGTATTTTGGCATTAATAGCAGCGTTGTAAATGTTCATTGCATCCTACATCACTAAGCCAGTCAAGCGGCTGAGTGTCCTCTCCCTTCAAAGCTGGAGCTGCATTTTTTTTGCAAAGGCCAGTAGTATTAAACAGCAGTGTGTGTCACCCACCCTTTGTAATGATGAAGATCAGCAGCGTGAGAATTGCCTAGATAAATAAGATGCTGATAAAGAACTACCAACTTAAGATCTTGTAAAGGCAGTGAGATTTCTTGGAGGAATACAAAGGTATTTTCAGCAGCTGATTTGGTCCTGTAGGATAAATGTAGGCATGATAAAATATGTAGATAACGTTTCATAGTAACCATCTTCCAACAGATAATGATGGCAAAGAAAAATAAGAGTCATAAGTGTGGTGGGGCTACAGTTTTAGTACCATTTCCTTCTGCAGGTTGTTAATACTGCCCATACCTGCTGAGTAGCAGATACATAGTTACAAAGCATGCCAAAGACAAATAAATGTATTTTCAGCCTTTAGATCATTACCCCATTGCAAACAGGTCGCAGCCTTGTGTTCTGTAAAACATATCGCAGTCTCGACCATACGTAACTGCGTCATACCATGACAGTATGAAGCTCTGTGGAAAGATGTTTTGGCATAAATTTCCATAGTGAAATACCTTAAATTTGCTTATGCAAAACAGATTGGAAGTGATTCACTAATGTGTGAGCAAATTTTGCAAGGAACCTCTTACAAGAGCAGCACGTGGGTCATGAGCTTGTGATTTCATATTTTGTGGGTGTGGGAGGAACAGTGGGGTTGCCGAGGCTTGGGGACAAACAGTGACAAGGTGTCACCAAGGACAAAAGCTCAAGAGTTGAAGTCCTCAGGGTTGGACCTCGTTTCACAGCGGTGAGACCATTCAACGTACAATGGTGAGGACTGAAAGGGAGATCCTTGAGAGAGGTAGACAAATTCTTCCTTTTCAAGTTATCTGCTAACTCTCTGGTGAATCAAGATTTGGAAGAAAATAGCCCAGGTGGTTTAGTTGTTCTACAACTGTTTGCAAGGGTTTCTCAAACCCTTCCCTGAAGCATCTGCTTTTTCTACTCTCTGATTCAGGTTTCTGGTCTAAACAGAGCGCTTGTGTGATCTGCTATGGCAGATTGCAAATTTTAAATATCATATAGCATAATCCGTAAGGACACAGCGATATCCCCTGCAAGGTGTTTATCTTCAGTGCCATGGGCATTTTTGTGACTTTCTGTTCATCCCTTAGAGACTTCTACACTTCTTATCAGTGGAGTATTCAAGAATATATACAACTAACGAATGCTGGCCACAGCGAGCACTGAAGGCCAGTTGGTGTGTTATCTTCACCTGTAATTCTTGTATTAAAAGTGGTTATGGTCAGTATTCCCTTTCCTTGGTAACAGCAGTATTAAACATGTCCCTACATCTGTGTGCATGCATACCTATGTATACATGCGGGGAACAGTCTGCCACCTGTATGTGTATATATATGAACTTGTACATGTGCCTGTGTATGGACAGATGGAGGGCAGTTTGTCTGATATATAACATGGGCAGGTGTGAATTTTCAGTTATCTGCGGAGAATATAAATGCATGTGTCTGTATGTGTAGCTGTAACGAGTTAGCAGGCATAGCAGAAAGATGAATTTTGCAGTATGCACTTGGGAGGAGTGGTGCACCCTGCAGCTTCAAAGGCTGCCCTGGCTAAACCGCTCCATGTGCAGAAATCAGCAGCCGACCTGCCCTTCAACACTGAGTGCTCAGCTGGGAATGGGAAGGGTGAGCCTGGGGTGGGGGAGATGTCAGTTATTCATGTAACAATTTGTATTAAGTAGGCACTTTCTTGTTCATGCCTTTTGATCTTTTTAGGTACCCTAATTATGGATACAATCTTAACAAGGATGATAAAGGGCCTCAGGGGTTGTAAACTAGGAGGAGAAGTTAAGGAAATTATGTTTATAGTCATTACAACAGAAGAGATTAAGAGGGGTCATGACCAAGGTGTACAAAATCCAAAAGGTATTGAAGAAAAAATGATGGCACCGGAATATTCAAGAGAGAAACTGTGAAGACAGTGTAGGTGAAGGGCAGGTGGTATTTGGATGTGGAACATTGTACAAGGGTATTGCCCTCAGTGAGGAAAATAACTTACGCAGAACAGTGGGCTGTAGGAAGGTAGCTTAGGACACAGATATGTTGATGGCCAGAAGTATAGAATATGTCATGTAGCTTCTTTTTGAAGAGTCTTAGCAGGTTGGGTTTGGGCAATGGGTAATGGATTAAAAAAGGGGTTGACCTTTTGAGCTTGTTTGGAATGTAAGCTGGGGTGCAAAATGTTGGGACAGGCAAAACCCCGCACTTTGATATTGAAGATGCTTTGTGCAAACTTATTAATTAAAGCAGTGCTGTTAGAGCTGAGGCATTTGGGGGCTCTACTGTACAGAGACTAGATAATTTTGGGGGAGTAGCACAGCAAAGAAATGAGACCTCTAATGAGTTCTTTCCCATGTGTGCCCCCATTTCCCACTGCCAGGACAGCGTCAGCCTCTCTGTGAGCTCTTCCAGGTAAGGGTCCCGTCTCTCTGCATCTTTCATTTGTAGCCCTTTATAGGGATGAATTCAAGATTCTCAGTTTCTGTTGGGTACCATGTTTTGCACAATGTATATGGCTACCTCAAATGTAAGGCAGGAGCAGACTGGTGCCTAAAATCCAAGGATGATCTAGAAGATACTTAGTCCTGCCAGTTTGTGACCCAGTTCTTTAATGCTTGGAGAATAAAAAAAAATGGAGCATGTTAAAACCTTTTACCCAGTCATACTGCATTAATGCATATATGTATTTTTTTCATGACTGCATACAGTCCGCTTCTCAAATTTCTTTTATTAAATGATCTCTATGTGTTTCCCCAGAATTCAATTCGAGATTTAAAGCCAAAGCATTGCTAATCAATGCAACTTACAGCATTTCAATCAATTTAGCTGAACATGAAATAAATTGCTAGCTCTTGGCTCTGTTAAGTGAGTACAGTCCAAGAAGAGAAAGCAGTTATTTTTAAACTATTTTTGTTGAATTTGAAAATCTTTTGTGAAGGAGATTGCAGCAATGATTTGAGAAAATGCATTTAACTAAGACTTAAGAAGCTGGCAAGCTCCCACCAAACTCATACTGGTTTTTGAGTTTCAGTCTAGAGTTAGCTAAAGCTGGTATAGCTGAAGAGTTTAGTCTTCAGCAATATGTGGGGGTAGGTTGTTGGCTGTGTGTAGAGGATACAGGGGCTAGGTCTAGGAGACATCCATCCTATCTTCTGATTATTCACACAGTGAGTAATTGCCTGAAAATGTGGATAATTGCTGTGTCCCTTCTAATCACTGCATCTGGTGAGGAGGGGTAAGGAGTGAAAAACTGAGATGCTTTTTTTTCAGCCTTCCCCCTGTACTGTTCAGTCCAGCTGTGTATCACTTGGTGGGAGGACAGCCGTTGTCATAGTAGGGTAGGTCTTCTGTGATGGGGCAGTGCACACGGGAGGCATATTGTGGTTTTTAGATCTCCTCTGCATCCAAAGTTTGTAGCCAAGCCCCTTCTGAAGTCAATACATGTAAAGCTAGTATCAATCTTACTAAAAAAATGTCATAAGGAACTAGCATGGCTACACCAGGAGCTTTTCACTAATGTGAAATAGAACAAACCTGGCAAGCAAAAGGTGTGTGGCTAAGAACACCAATTGTGCAGCCACGTAGGCTACAATCAGAAGGACTGAGAGGCAAAGTCAGTTACAGCTATAAAGGTTATGAAATGACTTACAAAAGCACTGGAAGTACGAGGAAGGCAAAAGTCCATCAGTAAGAAAGGGAAGCAAATAAATGGACCAGACAGAGAAGACAGAAATACCAAATGCCATTATTTTGCACTGCTCTTCACAGAAAGGTTAATAATTGTGTCAGATCTATAACAGTGTTCCCTGTAACAAGGGGTTATGAGCAAAGGCAAGAACAAGATAAGGAGTATTTAGATAAGTGTGATATATTTGGGTCAGCATGGCCTTCTGAAATGTACCCACTGAATTATTTACGACTCTCAGAAGCTCATGGAGAATAGGGCAATTGTCAGAAGTCCGGAGGAAGGCAAACATAGTACCTGTCATCACAGAGGACTCTACAAGGGAAAAAGAGACTTGTAAATAGCCCAAAAGGTACAGAACAAATTATTGAACTTGCACACATCTGTGAGCAGCAAATAGTATCTAACATGCTTTATTAAGCCCAAACTAATCTGATTTCCTTCTCTGGTTGGGTGACTAATCCAAGAGAGGAAAGCAGAAGCACTGTGTCTTTAGACAGGAGTCTGATACTCACTTGAGCACCATGCTCTCATATCTGAGAGAAAGCTGAGCTCAAACCTGTAGCTTTCAAACTTTTTCATTAGTGGATTGGTAGAAGCTTTTAGCAGAGGTGCCCATTCCCAGGTAGCAAGAAATTCACTGGTCAGTAACTACTAATGGCTACACACTGACTTCAACAAAATCTTAAGAGCCATTTATTAATATTTAACTCAGATGTCATTGGACATTTTGGCCATGGAGTGTGAGAAGGATCTGCCTTAATAATTTTCATTAGTTGCTTGGATGACGGCCCAGAAAGTACATTTCCCAAGTGTGGATGAGCCCCAGTCATTAAAAAGAAAAAACAATTGCACACAGGCAAAATAAGGAATTGCTGTCTAGGGACCACTGCTTCAGCAGAGCTCAGGGGATGTCACTGTGGACCCCCAAACCGATAGCAGCCAACAGAAGCTGCTGTGATACAGTGTTCACAAAGGATGTAGACAACCCTAGAGGGAAGCAACAAACCCAACACTAGTATTACTACTAGTATTAGTTTGTGGACTACCATACCCAGAACATGCTGCAATTTTACTGAACAAGGGAGGTAACCTGGGGAAGTTGGAGAGAACAGTACTGGCACATTTGGGACTATTTCAAGGCAGCTGCTTAAAAGAGTTACAGCCTCTCATTACCAGACTCAAAGGTGTGGAAACAGGTAGAGAGTTGCCTTGATAACGGAACCAAAATTTCAAAATTTATATGCACGAACGCATGACATGGAGGGATTTATGCGCTCATAAATCCAGTTATGGTTCTGATTTAGGAAAACACTGAAGCATCTGCTTAACTTTTTCTCTGACAGGTTTTAAGTGGGTGCTAAAAGCTCTTCCTTGAATGAATTGCTTTTCTGATTCAAGACCCAATCAAACATATGCTTGTGTTAGGAAAAAGATATATGCAGCAGCATAAATTCTCTGAGGGGGAGGGGAATATGCATTAAGATATTTTTAAATGTCTATCTTTATAAATGCTTTCTCTTAATGGAAATTGCTGTATACAGCAGTATACTCTTCTTCTTTGCTCTCTCTCCACCATTCCTTTCCCCAGTGTATTTACTATGAAAGTTTTGCCTTGGGCAATAGCCTGTACTGCAGTGGAGTATCACATACAGAAAACTTACCTAACTTCATATGAAAACGTAATAGGTGGGTGGAGATTGGGAATCTAGAGGTAAGCCTTTAAAAAGTTGTCTTAAAGATAATTCCTTTTAAACATTCCTCAGGCTTTTGCATAAAGATTGCCGAGTAGGCATTCCAGCATCTTATAGAAGCACTGGATTTATGCTCTGTAATAAATGTATCCATAGGGTGCTGTGTTGTTGTAATGATCGTGAATGTTAGTAAAATTAGGAGAATTAATAATGACCCAGCTGGAATAATTTAGCACTGTGATAACTAAACTCTAACCTAATACTCAGTGTGCTCACAGAACTATTTACAAAGCACATTGAATGTGATAGTCTGAGGGGAATCTTCTATAGAAAACAAAGTGAAACCCTAATTGTAAACAAATGCCATAGCATGTCATTAAGAGGATTAAGTGGCTTGAAATTGATGTCTAAGGCATTTTGGTTGATTGTTGCTAAAAATACCACACGCTTGACAATTATCTTCTGTTTGCCATCCTCTCTTCTGCTAGTTGTCTGTCATGCAGTATTAGCCTTGTTTACCAGCACTGCCTTGTACCCGGTCTTTATCTGTGAGGTTTGCTACTTCATGCCAGACCTGATCTGGATTTTGCAGTCTGATGTGTTGGCACCATTTGGTGCCAAATCATTAATACCTTAATAATAGTGAGGGAGAGGCCAGATTGAGGCAAACACTGGGCTGAAACCAAAATGGAACAGCACAAGACTTCTGGAGTTCATTAAAATAAGTTTCTTCTATAGCTTTTTAATCAAAAGGCTTTGGGTTTAGTTTGAAATAAATTTTTTTTTCTAAGGAAATTATCTTACATTATAGTTAAAGTTTTAAAAAAATTTTGAAATTTCAGTGAAGCATTGCACAAATGAGTTTTGTGTGGAATTTAATTCATAATAGCTTTCTGAGTAGTATTTCTGAGGCTTTGACTTTAGGTCTAATTATATGTGGTTTTTTTGTGGGGTTTTTTAAGTAACAAATTTTTAGAGGTAGAAAAATTTCCTCCTCTGCCCTGCTTACTGATTCCTTGCTATTAACTCATTGGGCTGTGCTTTGTTGGGAGGAAGAAGCTGCGGATGTGATTTAGATCAGTCAAACGTTTCTGAGGCAAAGCTTTAGAAATGGCGTCACTGTATCTCAGAGAACGTTGCCACATAGATTTCCGATCTGTTCAGGCTATCAGTAAAAGCCCACAGAGAAGTGTGTTGCACCAAACTCCTAGATCTATGATAAAGCAAAGCAAGAGATATGGTTGCTTCCATGACTATTTAATGTGCATAAGTTTGTTGTAGCCCTGAGTACAATAGGCAGGACAAACTCTGCAATTCTGATTTAAATCCGAAAATTTATGGGGAGCCTTGCAGTGATGACAGCAGTCTTTTGGTCAGGTCTTGCTAGAAAGGATGTGAAGTATATGCTCTTGCTTGAGGATAAAGAGAAACTCTGTGCAAGTGGCTGTGTGGAAATCTACACATGGAGACTGAAGCTAGGGCAGCCGTCACCTGCATCGCTTCTGGCTTGTAGGTGCAGGGCTGCCTGCAGCAACCTGCCACGCAACCCCAGTGCTGTGCTGTTTTGGATGTGTTTATGGAATAGCTTTACTTTCAGCCCGGTTTAATGTACTCACCTGGAATGTCACGCCTTGTCATTTTGGGGGACATTGAATTAAATTATCAAAAAGTGTGTGTCTTCAACATCACAGGTTGGATTTGGGTGTTAACAGATTCTTCTGGCTCTTGCCAGTTCTATGTCTTGTACCTGTAGAGTACTGTGTTATACTGTAGTGTGTTTCTTTTGTATTTAGAGAAAATGGGCACTGAGAGATACTAGCATGTCTGCTCTGTTGGCATAAGGATCAATGTCCTGTATAATTTTAGAAATGGCAGATGTTGGATGGACTTGGTCCTGGCTCAGGTCTGTTTTATTGTGATGGGAGCTAACACATGCAGAAAGAAACCAGATTTTCAATTAGAAGTTTCGGGTTTGTTTGTTCTTTTATTTCCCCTTTATCAGTTTTATAATAAAAAAGGTATGTCCTGAATCCAGCCTCTTGGACAATGTGAAATACTGATAGTTGAAGCCAGATGATTTTTCCCCAAGACAGAGGTTCACATGTTCCACATTGCTGGCTCTGCCACGGGGCTGTAGGCAGCAGCAGAGGAGTTGCAGGAAAAAAATTAAGGCTAGCAAAGTTTAAACTGTGATTCAATCCATTCCTTCTCACATAGGATGAGATGCTGAATGCACTGCCTCTCTTTCTTGGACACTTCTGTCCCTCCTTTGCAATACAGTTACACCATGGTTGGAAGTTTTGATTATAATCTAGACCTAATCATCCTGTTTTGAGGACATCTGCCTAAATAAATATTGAACATACTAGTTCCTGTTTCTGTGAGCGCTGTCTCAGGGTTGGCTCTTCTATTCAGTCTATCTTGTGCAATCTGCAGACCAATTGTTAGTAGGCCTCAGTCAAAGAGGACTTTCACGGAAGTACAATAGCTGGCTGAATAGGAGCCAGCAGTGTGCCCAGGTGGCCAAGAAGGCCAACGGCACCCTGGCCTGCATCAGAAATTCTGTGGCCAGCAGGAGCAGGGAGGTGATCGTCCCCCTGTACTCAGCAACTGGTGAGGCCGCACCTCGAGTGCTGGGTTCAGTTTTGGGCCCCTCACTACAGGAAAGACACTGAGGTGCTGGAGCGTGTCCAGAGAAGGGCAGCCATGTTGGTGAGGGGCCTGGAGCACCAGTCTTGTGAGGGGCAGCTGAGGGAACTGGGGCTGTTTAGCCTGGAAAAGAGGAGGCTGAGGGGAGACCTTATCGCTCTCTACAGCTGCCTGAAAGGGGGTTGTAGTGAGGTGGAGGCTGGTGATAGGATGAGAGAAAATGGCCTCAAGTTGTGCCAGGGAAGGTTGAGATTGGATATTAAAAAAATTTTCTTCACAGAAGGGGTTATCAAGCATTGGAACAGGCTGCCCAGCGAAGTGGTTGAGTCACCATCCCAGGACATATCTAAAAGACATATAAATGTGGTGCTTAGGGACATGGTTTAGTGGTGGATGTGGCAGTGTTAGGTTAATGGTTGGACTTGATGATCTTAAAGGTCTTTTCCAATCTAAATGGTTTTATGAGTCTATATTTAAGGAACATAAGGAGTTTGTGCTGGAGTTGAAAGACATTGCCAAATGGAATTAGAATTTCTGTCTCAACAGCAATCAAAATTAGCCTTTCATCATACATTAAGGTAATACTCAAATTGTTCTGTAAGCATTAGTAGCTTAATTGTATTATTTTGAGGATGCATGCATAAATAAATACTGAATATATCAGTTATCTTGCATATGGAAATCAAGATAAAATATTAGTGAGGATGGAGACTTCTCACTGCTGGTATTGTTTCTTAACAGCCCTGCTATCCTGGCTGTGGGCTGGATTACTTTGAGCTACTGCGTTTCCCTTTTTGGTTGATTTAACCCGATGTAGTCCTGCATTCAGTGAGCATTTAAATGAGCGGGCGAGATGCAATCTTCGTAAATTATTACAGACCAATGCAAGTCCATGACACTGCATAACAGATTTTGAGTACAGAACAGTAAAGGATCTTGCTCTAAGTCACAACTGGCATCTGTATCGAGGAAAAAAGAATAAAATATTTTGAAAATACTATGTGTAACAGACTATAACTGAAAGAAATGTATATCAGAGTAATCCATTAAACACACACAACCTGCTGAGACACAGAGCAGTGTCATTCCTGTATAAATCAGTTCATAAACTCATTTTTAATTTTTTGGCAGACTTATGAAGCCAATTAGCTTGGTAATAAATATTCAGCTTTAATGGGCAAGTAAATAATTAATGTTATTGCCTTTGTAAATTTAGCTTTTCAGTTATAAATTAACATAATTAAAAGAGTAATGTTTCAGTACGCATTTTACCAGCCAAATCTAAATCAAGCAATTAAACTGTAGGTTTTCCACATCAAATGAGTTGAGTTTATAATGATACAAACTGTAAGCATAAATTTGTTTTGCATGGTCAGATTCATTACAAAAAACATAGGATAAAATATTCTGCAGTAGATGTAATCAAGTATATTATTTGAAGAACCATTAATATATACTTTAACTACTTTTTGTTGTTCTTTCACAGCAAAATAGAAAAGGGAAAGCATACTTCCCATCAATCTCTGGTCCTGGGATAATTGCCTGTGTGTAATTGTAATGGCCACTGTAAAATGATTATTGCTGGGTAGTGGTTGTCACATCTCTTTGTTGGATTGCTTGCAAAAACACAATGCATGGTGTGGATCTGAAAAAGATGAAAATTGCTCTGTAGTCATTAACTTAAAAAACAGGAGGCTGACTTACACCAGCTGAGAATTTGATCATACTTTTTTTTTCTCCCTCTGCTTATTGCTTCATATTTTTTGTGATGTGCATGTGCCATCTTCCTATGCCATTCTTCAAGCTTAGTGAGCAATCAGAGCAGTAATGCTTTTCTTGAGAAGAACAGATGAGTTAGTAGGAATATGTAACTATTTCTACTCTGAATGCAGGGCAGAGCTGGCGAAATTCAGCCCTTTCATTACCTGTTCCAGAAGAGCAGAGCACGTGGCTGTAACTTCAGGTTGGCTCAAGAGTTCAGGAGGTTGCATCAATATTTCTGAAGTTGCTTGTGAGAGGCAGTTAAGGGGCATCTGAAACCACATGGCTTCTGAAACTCAGAAGCTTCAGGGACATGAGACTGTATATGAGCTTAGGCCTTTCTCTGTTTTTTTTTTTTATTTATTGGGAATTTCACTGGGCATTTCAATTTCTTTGAATGGTGTCTTTTTTATTTTGAATGTGACTTTTAAAATGCTTTTCATTAGAAACAGAAAGAACCCAGAAGCAGTGTCTTTAACATGCATGTATAGACATGTACACGCTCACAAACTCATGAAAACTTGTCTGAAAATTTGTCTTGAGTCAAAGAAGTGCTGAAAGCCCCTACTGAAAACCCAGAGCTATAGACATTTCTAGTCTTGCAGCCTTCACAGATTATGATCTATCATGGGCTGAGCAGTCTATAGCCCTTCAAATTGTTTCTAAGAGCAGCTTTTTGCAAACTGCCAAAGGTTTGCAGATTTGTAATGAGAAGAATTTCTTGATACACAGGCTTGCCCACATCCAAACCTGTTCATTGACATTTGTACAAGCAGTGATTTCATAGTCATTTTGTGTCCCAGAACCCAGTGGGCAAATTTATCACTGGCAAAAGCCCACTGAAGTCGGTGAAGTTACACCAGAGATAAATTCAGGTCAATGAACTTTATTTTAGTGGTGTTCAAAATGTTTGCAGTGCCATGCAGATAGATAGCTGTAGGCTTTTTTGCAGTATCCAATTGTTTAAGGGTGAGCAGACTGAAAAAAATTTACCCTTGAGATGAATTTGTGCAAATTGACTTAAATACATGCAGAACTGCAGTACAGTTTTGACAATATTATTATTTGGGGTTTTAGAAGGACTTTAGAAAGAGGCAAAGCACACTAAACTCTCGTGTATGATTTCTGTGGGATCATATTTCCAAAGAGATTTTAATTGAACACAATTACTTGCTGGCATGATCAACTGTGGGTGGGAGAGAGTTTGGGGATCCAACCACCTGATGGCACAGGCAGTTATCTTGTAAGAACTGTTAATTTGATATGTAAATGTGCATCTGTAGAAGTAAAAATTTTTTGTCAGTGATAAGGCTGATTTCTGTCTCAAATGCTGCCCTGTTATGAATATTTTTAATCTGTATTTCATTATTATACTGTGGCCATGTCTAGATTTAGATGAGGTTCAGGTGCATTATATGATTTCTTTGCAGACAGTGGCTAAAGGAGTCTCTTCATCTGATGCGAAGCTCTACCTGGACTTAGTGATGTGTTTGTGGCTAGGGTCTACTAATCATGGACCTCAAATGGAGTCAGCAGTCTTGAGCTGTGTCTGAAGAGAATTCAGCCTATTTCATAACAAAGTTATTCTAGACTCCCTTACTAGTCTACTTTTAGCTGCTTTGGTTTTCAGCACAATCAAAAGATTGCTCTGAGACTGCCGAGCACCTAATGAGATTGAAGGCAGTTTAGATACTTGCTGTTCAGCCTGGCTCTGCCGTGCAGCCTGCTGAGTGCTGTATTTCTGCTTCATTCGCTAGGATTTACAGTGCGCCGAGGAAGCCAGTCTTTACCAACTGAAACAGTGTGACGCTGCCTTATTTTGTGGGTGAACAAGAGTATTTCAGATAGTTTTGTGACTTGTTGGAAAAGTCCGTCTAACCTTCTGTCACTGAGAGCAGACAGCAGAAGGTGTTCACATGGGTGAACTCAAGATCATTCTCGCATGGACTCTGAGGCACGGATGTCTTGTGCGTCCATGTTGGATTGCTCATTGCTTTGCGCTCATTATTGAAGGTTTTCTGTAGTTCAGTGTGTAAGACTAGTTGGCCTGGTACAGAAGGCATAAACTGGAGCAGTATGTGCACTTGGAAAGGGGAGAAGACATTAAGGGAGTCTTGATTTGCAATTGCAAATGTGTTGGTGGCTGTATGCCAAAAGGCCAACTTCTGGGGCTTTCATGTGCCCCTGTTTCTTTATGGTCCTTTTTAACTTGCATGAACTTTCTCCAGACTCCTGACACTTCTCCTGGAAAGCTCCAACATCCTCCTGCAGCCCCAGGTCTGCTCTGGCCTCTTCTTGGCTCTTCGGTGCACTCACCCAGCTCTTACAGTCCTCGTAAGCTGATGCAGGCATCCATCCACACTCACCTCCTCCCCGGTGCTCTGCCAGCCCTCTGCATGCCCTCTTCTGTATCCTCCCAGCTCTGTCCTTTTTGTACCAGTGGCTGAAATTAAACCACTTAAAAGCCTGGTAAATCTCTAGAGCCTTTATGCTGGTTTCCAGCTCAAGCTGAGTTTATTTTTCTTCAAATATATGATCCACATAGGAAAAGCTACATTTCAGAAGTTAGGTTGGTGTTTTTCAAGTGTCAGTGAATTTGATATACTTTTCAGGCTAATGTATCAGACCTGTGCACTGAGTTGAGGCTGCCTTTGTGTGTCTTTTATGGACTTGGTTGATGCTTACCTTTCCCCTGGCTTATGACAGTATAAAACTATGGCAACAGGTGGGAATTCCAGAGTGACAGGACATTGTATACAACTAATTTATACAACAAAACTTTTCAAAGTTTGACAAGTGGCTAAACCCAATTGTTTTTCCTATTATAGCTAAATTTGGCTTAAAGCATCAAAGGAGAATTGCATTTTAAACTCTCAGGAAATGCATCAGAGTTTGACGTTATGTGTGGCTTTTAAAATCAAAACACTGAGAATAATAATCTGAATTTATAATGAAAAAACCCTGCTCGGATTCTGGCTTGACAACTGACTGACAGCCGTGTGTCCTCCAGGTGCCACAGAATCCAATATACTTGTATTTTCTCTAACATTTTGTATACCAGCTTATCCCAATATGTTCCACAGAGATAAACAATAAAGTAACAGAGTTAAATAAAAAACTTTAGAGATAAGCAACTTCAGCAAAGGACGAAAGGTTTGCTTAGCAATGACATTTAACAGTAGATGGAGATATGCATTTACTTATTCATTTTCCAAGAGAAAACGGGTTAGAAATGACAGTAACACAGCAGAGTATCTCTGAAGAGTGACAGATTAGGTCAGCAAAAATAATTGTTTCTTATGACTGGTCTTAATGTAGGCCAGTAATGAATCTCACCAATTCCAGTGAGAGCAGAGTGAGGCCAGTGCCAGAACTGTTGGGAAATTTCACCTGAAGTATTAAAAAGAGAGAGTCCCTGAACAAAAATAAAATAAATAAATTTTTAAAAA